>AWOL01S0010786.1:183680-198693 GCA_000715115.1 Nicotiana otophora | reverse complement strand
TATATATATATATATATATATATATATATATATATATACGAGGATTTTTCATAAACCACTATAGTTTAGAGCCTACTAACTATAATTTACCTAATTATCATTCGTAGCTACTGTTCAATTGTTACAAACTTGTATCATTTGTATTCAAATGTGCAACGAATACAGCATGTGACAATTGTATTCATTTGAGCAACGAATACAACCTGTATCAACTATATTCGTTCGCGCAATGGCATTCATTCGTGCAATGAATACAATATGTATCAACTGTGTACAGAGTATATACAAAGGATACAACATGTATCGACTGTATTTATTCGCGCAACGAATACATCTAAGGCGAAATACAGAAAAATAAATGTTTTGTTGAGATTCGAACTCAAGACCTTAGCTAGCTAAGCAAGCGCTCTAACGAACGGAGCTACGAGAGCTTGTTTCTATCTTGTTTTAGTTCAAAATAATTAATCTCTTATTTAATAGATTTGCTATAAAATTAAAATATAGCTACAAATGGTAAAATTTCTGAAAGTATAACTACGAATGATAAATACAATATAAATATTTATTGTGTTGCGTAATTATACAAAAGACACCGAACCCGCTTTCAGGAAAGTGGCCTATACGGCAATCTCAACAATTTGATTCCTGTAATTCATACAAAGGACTTCGTAAAAATATGAATAGAGGGATCCAAGAATTAACATAAACATTTCATAGGGTATTCCATTTGAACATAGTTATTTAACTTGGTATCCAATTTTTTAAATATTTTTTTACATCTATTCACTTCGAAACAATTTCAGATATGCGGAAGTTGAACATTAGCCATATGTGCATGAACTTCAGACAAAAATGGCTGAAGTCAGGCAAAACTGACTAATGTAGCAAGGTAAACTTCAGCAGAAACTTCAAAAGTTGGGCTTTTTCAAGAGTTCTTCTGAGAGAGAAATTCACCTTTAGCCGGTCGGAGAAATCAAATAGCATCCATTAATCATAAATATTAGTCAGACAATTCATAACCCCAAACTAATTATACCGGCTAGACCAAACTTACCGTATGCACACTATTTTTACTTCTCTTTCCTTTTTTTCACGGTTCAAATTTCCCATAAGTACACGTTTTGTTAGGCGCACAAGAATTGGATGAGCAAATTAAAGAGCTTGTTGGACTAGAGATGATGCGAGCATGATGTCATGTGGCAGAGTGAATACTAACACCTCAGAATTGCCATGTATCAATTTGGATAACAAATATACACAGTACAGTGTGCCAACTGTATTGTCCCCAAAACAAGTTCTTATCAAACTAATAGGGCTACACGCTGCAGAGACTGCAATGTTGTGGTATCATGTATGACTTCTTTCACTCGGCATATGTAAGCTCAATTTTCTTTTTCTTTTTTTCCAGTTTCGGAGGTTGAAAGAGAAAAGAAGATCTTGAAATTAGTGGTCATGAATAAGTCACAAATATTTTTGTGATTATAAATTATCTCATCGAGAGTGAAATAAAAAATTTAGTATAATACAAACACACACACACACTTTTTATACATTATAAAATAATATATATCATAGAACAGTCTATACACTTTGGAGATACATTTGGGATACACTGCGCGCGATACCCTTCATATATAAATTTTATACGATGTATAATAATATACTGTCACGACTCAAAATCCGCTAGTCGCGATGGCACCTAACCCAACCTGCTAGGTAAGCCAACCAATAACTGTCCTATTTCAATAATAGTGATAAGACAATCAAACAAAAAAAAATTCTGAATATTAAATCTTTTCCAAGGACTGGTAGTATAAATCATGAGCTTCTAAGAATAGAATTTACAAAGCTTATATGAAGTAAATACATCTTCTGTTTGAAAAGTACATAAACAGTGTTTTTATAAATCTAAGACTACTATGAACAAGAGGCAGCTACAATAGAAATATAGGTACATCTTTAAATCCGGCAACCATCGACCACAGCAACAACAGTAGCCAACATCTGCATGAAATGTGCAGAAGTATAGTATCAGTACAACTGGCTCCATGTACCGAGTAAGTAACAAACATAACCTTAGGTTGAAAGTAGAGATGAGCTGGAACATAGGTCGGGTCCAAAACTAAAAAACCAATAGCAGTTCATAACAACGTAGAGCATATAAATAAGAAAGTAACTCAGCGATAAAAATGCTCAGTGTTTTCACAGTTTTCCGAAAATAGTTCTACTTTTCAAGAATATCAGTGAAAACTTAAATCCTTTACCGAAATCGTCGTAAAATATGAGATAATTTGAAAACTGTAAATTTTTACAAAAATCCTTTTCACAATAAATTAGATGTTTCATTTTCTTTCCAGATAGCAAGTGTGAAATATCTCTGTATGCCCACATATTAATGTGTGTAAAAATTCATGAATGACGTGATACCGTATAACATGAGGAAAAATGCATCTCTATGCCTGTATGTCATGTATGCATGCCATTGCAATGTATCTCAGAGATGAATCAATCTCACTGTCTCATACTTTTCACTCATCATGCTCAACCACTCGGTGCTGTATATGGCCCATACGGCCCACGAAAATCCATCCCAGAACATATACAACACTGACTATAAGTCACCTAGTACCGAGGAAAAAAGGCAATCCAACCCTATGGAGAAATCCATCTCCAGGTGTCAAGTACTTCGGACAAATCCATGCCCAGAGAAATTTATCTCTCAATAATATCATCCGCGCTCACTAGGGGTATGTACAGACTCCAGAGGGGCTCCTACAGCCCAAGCGCTATCATAATCATCAATATAACCGCTGCGGCGTGCAGCCCGATCCCATAATTGTCACTCATAAACAGGCTCTCAGCCACTCTCAGTCATCACTCTCTCCAGTTTCACTCACGGGTTCACAATGTCATGAAACTAGCCCGAAAATAATGATATAATGTATCAATACACAACAACTGAGACTGAGATATGATATGAATGCACGAATATGACTGAGTACGAAATATCAATAAACTCAGTGAGATGACAGTAAGAAGCGACCACTATGGGTCCTAACAATATCATCATAAGGCCTAAACATGAGAGCTAGACTAATTCACAGTTCAGTTACTTAATCACGTGGTGAAAACACAGATATCAACAAAATATGGACACTAAACAGTGCCATGAAAATAAAGGAGTCACAATTCATCGGGTGTACGCCCACACGCCTATCACCTGGCATGTGCGTCACCTCATCATCAATCACATAGCACGTAACTCGGGGTTTCATACCCTCAGCACTAAGTTTAGAAGAGTTATATACCTCGAACAAGTTAATTCCAATATCAAGCAAGCCAAGCGATGCTCCAAAAATACCATCCCGCGCGTTTCAACCTCCGAACGGCTCGAAACTAACCAAAAATAACTCAAATATATTAAACAATGCTAAAGGAACCAATCCCAATCGAAAAAGGTCGAATCTTTAATCAAAAGTCCAAAATCGGCCAAAATGCCCAACCCGGGTCCGCGTCTCGGAACCTGACAAAACTCATAAAATCCAACAACTCATTCAATTACGAGTCCAATCATACTAGTTTTACTCAAATCCGACTCTGAATCGATGTTCAAAACTCAAAATTCACGTTATGAAATTTTAGACAAAACCCCCAAATTTCACTTTGAAATCATTAATCAAATGCTAAATACAAAGATATATTCATGAAATATAACCAAAATCAAGTATATAACACTTACCCCAATCCATATAGTGACAATATCCTCCAAACATTGTCCAATCCGAGCTCCCCAACTCAAAATATGACCAATTGAACGAACATTCGATATTAAGTACTTTTGCCCAGTTGTTCTATCTCGTTTTGCATGCTAAACAATCCCAAAACTTGCTTTTGATGCCTTCAATGGATTCCTTGGGAAATATCAGTCAATATAGACTTTTGAATCACTCCATTTGACCTTATAATGAAGGAGATATGTTGGTTTCAATATTTGGTTTCAATATTTTTAAATACGAAGTGAGTGGCAATTTCATAATTAATCTGAAAAATCTGGCAACCCAATTCATAGTAAAATGACCATAAAATCCTCATACGATGTCCAAATTCGACGATTATTTTTGATACGGATCCGTAATTACGATACAGATCTAATGCTTCAACCAAAACAGAAATTGGAGCTCATTTGTTCAATGTGGTACCATTTATGCTTGAAGAAACGACGTCGAAACATAAGAAAAACGAGCGCAACACAACCCAATTCTATCCAAAACTCACCTGAGCTCCTCGGGACCCCATACGAACATACCAACAAGTCTCATAATATAACACGGACTTACTTGAGGCCTCAAATCATGTATAAAAATATTGAAACGATGAAACACACCTCAAATCAAACTTAATGAACTTTCGAACTTTCGACTTCCAAAAACTCGCGTCGAAACATATCAAATCAACTCAGAATGAACTCAAATTTTGCACACAAGTCCTAATACATCATACGGAGTTACTCGTGCCCCCAAACTACCAAGCGATGTAAAAATGCTCAAAACGACCGTTCGGGGCGTTACATTCTCCCCCACTTAAACATACGTTCGTCCTCTAACGTGCCAAGAGTTGTTCCCAAGGCCATCAAACCGTTGTATAACTTTACCATGCACATACTCGAGGTTGATCCCACGTCACCCTATTTCAGCTAGGACCGACCACACCACACAACTGAATATCATTACTCCATCCTTAGTCTTTAAACCACAGTATAAAATTTCCAACATCCAAAATTACTACAAGACCCGAACTTCGCATATACACACTGTATAAGTCTGAACAAGCTGTATCAAGCCATAACCATGACCCACGACACAATCACAGGATATACCACACAACTCAAATACTCATTGTGATAACTTCCGACCGCAATAGCTACTCGATAACCAACTCGACAATGGTAACGAATCTCATATCAACTAAAATCTTGTTCGGAACCTTTGTACACTGCCAATGATGAAAGAAACATGCAGAAACTCGTAACCACTTATCAGACCAACAAGTCATGGAACTCTCCCTCCTTCAACAAGAACTATAGCCGATTTCTAAGCCGACTTCCGATATTATCCTTCCAACTATGCTGTAATCAATTATGATAGTATCCATTCTAGGTCCAATGACCTCATCTCATCCAACACAATAATTCTAGTGACATGCCACATCAACACAATCTAAAGACACAATGCAATCCGTGCACCAATAAGCAACAATCCAAATGTACTCAAATCATGAAAAAATGACTCAAACGACAGAACTGTCCCGCAAGCTTAACAAGTATTGCCACGACGAAATACTGAAAATACATCACACCCCGTAGGACCATCATACAAATCTAACACAAAGGTTCATACCTCAACATAATTTCGCTGCAATGTATGCCCCATCCAAACACTGATCCATGGCATATATCTCAAGCCACCCTGCTCAAAATCAATAACCACACGCAATTAGACATCAAGTACTCAAAGTGCATTACCATAACCACGAAGAGGCAAATGACACAGTGCCATACAAACCCTGAAAGAACATAACCAATAAGTCATCAATCATGCAATACTCAAATACTCATCTCGCTCAAATTCCGTTATAAGGCCCTAATAGAACCGCACCATGTGTGCTTATAACCCACAATTCACAACTTCTCGTAGCATAGAAGAGTAACCCACAGATCATTTCAGAACACGAATAAGCTCAACAACAACCGAATGTCACATCCCTCAGCAATAGCAGTATGGAGCCAACCAATCTGACTCGGTGTAGAATACACATCCTAATTGGGCCTACCAATGGACCCCAAATCAACTCTAGTCACCCACAAATAGATAAATAACCCCCTGATGTTCCACAATGACTGAATTATAACACATACTATCATCTGGCTAGCTTCGTCCATGACTTTACAGTCCATAACCATGATACAATCTGCTCCTGAGAACTCCCAGTCTTCAAATCCATAGAACACACGAATCACCATAATCCCATCTCCACCGCCCGAATGTCTAACACATCTCTCATGCACGATCATCCCACGAGAAATACTTCTATAATTCTTTCGTGCCACATAACAAAATTGGAACATCAGCAGTCGATCAATCAGGAGTGTCGCAATACCAATGAAGTATCCATAAATCAAAACGTATTGCCCCTTCTGAAATGTATACTTTCATCTAAACATACCAAATAATAATATCGTTCACCTAGTCCTCTGAAACCGTCCATGCTACCTAAGAATACATCGTTACCTTGCTCATGCAAATCTCAAACCCATACAGCACACCACATATACCATGCCATCGTATGAAAAGTACGAAAATATCATAATCCACTCCGCGTCACAGTAAACTACATACTCAACCAGTTAGAAACCTTCCATATGATCTCATTCAGGAGAAAATCCCTATTTGCAACACGTTTCACACACCGGTAGGAAATATACACCTCGAACCATGGTAGTAACCATTGAAAACTCTTCGAAACTCATTTGCACATAATCAAGCCATCAGAACTAAATCTCTTTATCTCAACCAAGCCACGCAGGCTGCTAAAACCCAAGAGCATTGCCACAAAACACCTGTAGAAACCCACCATATCATAAGCACCTAAAGAACCAATTATATCTATTACTGTGCTGATCCAACCTACTAACAAGCTGTCCTAATTCTCCGAGTCCTTTCCGAATTGCCTTTCAAATTGATACTTCTCCTTACTAGAACACTATGATCCTTAACCAAACGTGCCCTACAAACTCTAGCATGGAACCACACCGCTCTAAGGCTCATAAGCCGTTGAATTCCCTCTTAAGCACTCCAAAAATACCACAACTAAGATACCCACTCTGAAGATATCTTCCGTTAATTTAAAGCCGCTTCTTTCCCCTTTTCTGATACGGAAATGTAGAATCCATAATGATATAGAAATGCCACAAGTTTTGATACCCTCCAATATAAATCTCAATTTCTAGCCAAATACACATCCTGAAGATTCCCAATTGTTACATATAAGTCTTGAATCCATTAGAACCATTATCGAGAGTCATCCACTCTACTCAAATCTCAATTAAACTGATCAAACAGAACGAACGACTTGTGCCCCATTTGCATACCAACACCCTAAGAAGTAATCCACACTTCTAAGAAACTGAGTGAATTCTCTACTCCATGCACACTACATTCTTTACGGATAATAACTCAATCATTCCGTGTTTCCCATATACCCACAAACATAATACAACCCGTATCCAAAAATTCTTTTACTCGAGTCCTCCTCGAACTCAACCTCTGCCAGTCATAACTGATTCACCAGTATACCTTAAACTGAAACCAATACAGCACATAACCGTGCAATCAACTTATCTATAGCAGACTCCCCCACTTGGCTCCAAGCCATAGATCAAAGAACACAATAACTCACAATGCCTATACTCTGTTACTGCAAAAATCTCGCACTGAACTTCAACTAAATTCTTCATAAGTTCATGTAACACAAACCATCTAATATCTCAAATCACTTGTAAATCTCGCATTCATCCTCGTAATAGCCAAGCCAACCTCCACAAGCGATCCAAACTCAAATTGCTCTATATATAATTCACTGGTAAAAGAGAACTCGCTACAAAACAACATAGGGATCACTCAAACCTCAGGACACCCTACAGGAGATAACCCACCTACTTCGCCTCAAACTAACACCTCTTTATACCCTTCCATAGTCATAACTATTACGCAATCACTTAATTTTCCTGAGTCTGAACTCATATCACCACAAGAAAATCTACTTCACTCCTCAACTAAAAACACATGAAAGGATCCTTCAACACACCCATAACTCAAGACTATACGTCAAATCAAGACGGAAATAAAGCACTAAATTTACATCTCAATCAAACTCTTTTCGTCAGATTCAAACAATCTGAACACTTTCCACAGTCACATCATACCCGCCACATAGTCATCTAATCACAAATCCCACTAATAGGGACACCACCAGACATATAAGTCCCAAAAGAACGTGCTCACACAATCGAAATCTCCGTGCTCAAGCTACAGTCAAAACCTGGCCTCAAGTCCTCCAGACTGGTCCATCATCAGCACACCCAAATCATATTTCGCACCTCAACCATGGAATCACAAGCCGTCGATGCACAGATGATACCGAGCGCTGACATGCGCATACGAATGCGTGGAAGAACTTCAAAGAGTTACGCTTCAAGCTAAATCAATCCCGCATGATAAGGAAATAAATATGGGAAGTATATCCTAAATGTCTTGTAGCCTCGCGAAGATAGGTATGGACGTCATCATACCGATCCGCAAGACTCTACTAGACACTTGCTCATGACTTATAGAACCTATGAACCTAGAGCTCTGATACCAATGTCACGACCCAAAATCCGCTAGTCGCGATGGCACCTAACCCAACCCGCTAGATAAGCCAACTAATAACTGTCCAATTTTAATAATAATGATAAGACAATCAAACAAAGGAGTTTTCTGAATCTTAAACCTTTCTCAAGGACTGGTAGTACAAATCATAAGCTTCTAAGAATAGAATTTACAAAGTTGTTATGAAGTAACTACATCTTCTATTTGAAAAGTACATAAACAGATTTTTATAAATCTAAGGCTACCATGAACAAGAGGCAGCTACAATAGGAACACAGGTGCATCCTCAAATTCGACAACCATCAAGCACAGCAACAACATCAGCCAACATATGCACGCAATGTGCAGAAGTGTAGTATCAGTACAACCGACCCTATGTACTGAGTAAGTAACAAACCTAACCTTAAGTTGAAAGCAGCGACGAGCTGGAACATAGGTCGAGTCCAACACCAATAACCAATAGCAGTTCATAACAACGCAGAGCTTATAAGTAAGAAAGTAACTCAGCGATAAAAATGCTCAGCTTTTTCATAGTTTTCCGAAAATAGTTCCACTTTTCAAGAATATCAGTGAAAACATAAATCCTTTACTGAAAGTATCGTAAAATATGAGATAATTTGAAAACCGTAAATTTTTCCAAAAATCCTTTCCACAATAAATTAGATATTTCATTTTCTTTCCAGATAGTAAGTGTGAAATACTTCTTTATGCCCGCATATTAATGTGTGTAAAAATTCATGAATGACGTGATACCGTACAACATGAGAAAAAATGCATCTCTATGCCTGTATGTCATGTGTGCATGCCAATGCCATGTATCTTAGAGATGAATCATGCACTCACACTCTCAGAGTACTCAATCTCACTGTCTCACACTTTCCACCCATCATGCTCAACCAGTCGGTACTGTATATGGCCCATACAGCCCAGGGAAATCCATCCCAGAAGATATACAACACTGACTATAAGTCACCCAGTACCGAGGAAAAAGGGCAATCCAACCCTGTTGAGAAATCCATCTCCAAGTATCAAGTACTTCGGACAAATCCATGTCCAGGGAAACCATCCCTCAATAATATCATCCACGCCCACTGGGGGTGTGCACAAACTTCGGAGGGGCCCCTACAGCCCAAGCGCTATTATAATTATCAATATAACCGTTGCAGCGTGCAACCCGATTCCATAATTGCCACTCATAAATAGGCTCTCAGCCTCTCTCAGTCATCACTCTCTCCAGTCTCACTCACGGGCTCACAATGTCATAAAACTAGCCCGATAACAATGATTTGATGTACCAATACACAATAACTGAGACTGAGATATGATATAAATGCATGAATATGACTGAGTACGAAATGTCAATAAAATCAGTGAGATGACAGTAAGAATCGACCACTATGGGTCCTAACAATATCAGCATAGGGCCTAAACAGGATAGCTAGCATGATTCATAGTTCAGTTACTTAATCACGTGATGAAAACACAGATATCAACAAAATAGGGCCGCTAAACAGTGCCATGAAAACAAAGGAGTCGCAATTCACGGGGTGCACGCCTACACGCCCGTCACCTAGCATGTGCGTCACCTTATCATCAATCACATAGCACGTAACTTGGGGTTTCATACCCTCAGCACTAAGTTTAAAAGAGTTACTTACCTCGAACAAGCCAATTCCAATACCGAGCAAGCCAAACGATGTTCCAAAAATACCATCCCGCACGTCCCGACCTTCGAACGGCTCGAAACTAACCAAAAAAACTCAAATACATCAAACAATGCTAAAGGAACCAATCCTAATCGAAAAAGGTCGAATCTTTAATCAAAAGCCCAAAATCGGCCAAAAAGCCTAACCAGGGCCCGCACCTCGGAACCCGAAAAAACTCATAAAATCCGATAACTCATTCAATTATGAATCCAACCATACTAGTTTTACTCAAATCCGACTCCGAATCGATGTTCAAAACTAAAAGTTTACTTTATGAAATTTTAAACAAAATCCCCAAATTTACTTTGAAATCATCAATCAAATGCTAAAAACGAAGATAGATTCATAAAATATAACCAAAATCAAGTATAAAACACTTACCCCAATTCATATGATGAATATCTCCTCCAAATATTGTCCAAATCCGAGCTCCCCAACTCAAAATATGACCAAATGAACAAACCTTCGATATTAAGTACTTTTGCCCAGCTGTGCTGCCTCGTTTTGCATGACAAACGATTCCAAAACTTGCTTTTGATGCCTCCAATGGATTGCTTGTGAAATTTCAGTTACTATAGGCTTTTGAATCACTCCATTTGACCTTATAATAAAGGAGATATGTTGGTTTCAATATTTGGAAATAATGCAGATTTTTAAATACGAAGTGAGTGACAATTTCGTAATTAATCTGAAAAATCTGACAATCCAATTCTTAGTAACATGGCCATAAAATCCTCATACAATATCCAAATTCGACGATTCTTTTTGTTACGGATCCGTAATTACGATACGGATCTAATACTTCAACCAAAATAGAAATCAGAGCTCATTTGTTTAATGTGGTACCATTTATGCTTGAAGAAACGACGTCGAAACATAAGAAAAACGAGCGCAACACAACCCAATTCTATCCAAAACTCACCTGACCCCCTCGGGAACCCATACGAACATACCAACAAGTTCCATAACATAACACGAACTTACTCGAGACCTCAAATCACGCATAACAATATCGAAATGATGAAACACACCTCAAATCAAACTTAATGAACTTTCAAACTTTCGACTTCCAAAAACTCGCGCCGAAACATATCAAATCAACTGAGAATGAACTCAAATTTTGCACACAAGTCCTAATACATCAGACGGAGCTACTCGTGCTCCTAAACTACCAAGCGAAGTGCAAATGCTCAAAACGACCGTTCGGGTCATTACATATATACACTTTTATACATCGATACAATAGTCTATACACGTTAGATAGATAAAAGTGCTCAGTATACATTAATGATACATTAGAGATATACTGCAAAACGCACGATACACTTTATATATAATAGACTGCCACTCTATAATTTATAACCAATAGACGGTTACTATACAAAATATATACAAAATAGACTGTCACTATACAAAAATATAATAAATAGATTGTCATTATACAAAATATATACAAAATATACTGTCACTATATAAGAAATATACTAAATAGACTGTCACTATACCATTTATATACAATAGACTATCACTATACAAAAAATATACAAAATAGACATTTCGCGCTATTAAATGTAATATGTTTGGGTCGGAAGGACATTCCGTGTCAATGAATAAAAATATGGGCTATTAAAATTTTGAGAGGCTATAGAGGATCATTTGGAAGACGTGCAAAATTTTATAAACTTAGGAGATAACATAAATAGTGACACCGAAATCAGGTATTTGTGCATGGGCTTCCCCCACAATTAACGTGCATGTTGTGCTGTCACCGAAATCCAACTGCAAGCTCACCTTTTATTTTAAAAATTATAATCTATATATAATCACATACACACACACTATATATATATATATATATATATATATATATATAGTGTGTGTGTGTGTGAGAGAGAGATTATATATATATAGAATATATTTTAAAAAAAAGGATATGAGCGTGCAATTGGGTTTCTAAGATATCTATTTAGATGCAAATAGGATTTGATACATTGAACGAAATATCAATCAACAGAAGCAAATAACCGCGATCTCTTGTATGAAATATAGACAATGCATATTATAATCATAGATTTTAATCAAACGTAAAATCAATACTTATCTTTTTATGCATGACGGCAACGATGAAACCAACCTTTACATTCCCGTAATCTTCCATTGTGTGACTCAACAACTCGTTAGACTTAGCGGGCGTTTGGACATAAAAATTGTAAAATTCCAAAATAGGGGGAAAAAAACTTTCATGTAAAAATGGTATTTGAAATTTAGAATTATGTTTGGACATGAATATAATTTTGGGTTGTTTTTGAAGTTTTGTGAGTGATTTGAGTGAAGATTTTGAAAAACAACTTTTTGGAGTTTTTCAAATTTTCGAAAATTTTCAAAATGTATCTTCAAGTGAAAATTGAAAATTTTATGAACAAACTGATTTCAGAAAAAAGTAAAATTTTTTTGAAAAAAAAAAAAAATTCTTATGTCCAAATGGGCTCTTACTGCGTGTGTGGGCAAATAGCTAAGAGAAGCAACATCTTTTAACAATGAAAAAGCCTATTTATATAGGCCCCGATTTTAGGTTAATAAACCTTTTTCGAAATCTGTTGTATTTTCTTTTCCACCAAGAAAAGGATCTCAATGTTTTAATTTTATGAAATTTAATATACATTACTCAAAATAACTATATCTAGATTAAGAGTATAAGCACACTTAATGTATTAAGAAATTATTTTACATAGTAAGAATAAAAATACATATATCTACATGGTCTGTTTAATACTCATACAATAAGTACTAGCACAAGAAGTTGGAACTATACATTCGCATAATCAAGATAAGTTAGTAAGCTTGTGCTACAATTATTCCGATGGAGTGTTCAATTTTCATTTTAGATTGTGAACTTAAACTTTATAATTTATAAGAACTGGTGATTTAATATTCCGTGCATAAACAAAAATGTTACACACTAAATCATCAACTATATAAGTAAACGGACGAACATACGAATATATAATCTACTAAATAAATTTTCATTAAAACTGAAAAAATAATTATTTCACATTAAATACTATATCTAAACATATTGTTAATAATATAGAACCCAACAATTATTAAATTTCTGCATCTCTTTACATTTTTTCCCTTTCCATTCTTTCTAAAAATATTTCCGATACTAACACCTACTGGATGGCACATTATACTGAAAGTCAATGTATGAAAAGCTTGTGCTTTGACAAATTTTTGTCAAATAAATTTGCAAACGCTTCCCTTGACATTCATACCAAAAATAATGAGTAATCAAATTTGACATAAGTTTCAACTTTGATCAGTAAACAATTACAATAAAGTACAATTGAAATTTTTTCTATCACACCAAGTCACCCTAGCCCAACTCTTTCGGCATGCAATGCCAGATAGCAAAAACATGAGTACATAGAGCTTAGTCAAACAACTTTTTTCCTAAAAAAACTGAACCAATATCTTGTTTATTTTCCTGAGTATAATATCCTGGCTAGCTTGCTAACTACTCATTTAAGAGTATCTTAATTTTATTGTTTTGTCGAAAGTATTGTTCATTTGTCAAGAGTGTTATAATGGCTAGGCCTAGATTTATCCGTTTGGCCTTATATTCAATCCATAGCCACGCTAAATGCAACTTTAAGCTGCGAATAATTATTAGAAGGAGAAGGAGGAGGAGGAGGAGGAGCAAATTCTTTGCGACCTGCAAAGTTCCTTTGAGCAACTTGGCTTGTCAGATTAGGACGAGAGTTGGTTCCTGGATTCGGAGTTGGTGGACGAACAGGATTCCATTGTAGAGATGGTAACAATAGATGTTTGTTTCCATTCAAAAACTCTACTTCTTTTCCTCTGTTAATATCGTTAAGAAATCGAGCAGCCTCATTTGGTGTGATGCTAATTAGAAGAAAAACCAGTAGCATTAGTATTGTTCTACTTTGATGTTTCATGTTTGGTTATGATGGAATGAATGTATTATGAAGGATATATCTTGTCTTGTTTCGAATGGAAGACGATTTGGTTGATTTGGTTAAGAAGAGATCAGTATATGAGGGCTATTTAAACCCATGCAATAACGTGCTAGTAAGATTTAAACCTCTTTCAAGTTTTAAGTTTATGCAACAGTTTTGACCGTTGACTGGTTTGGGCTTAGAAAGGATTTTTGAATTGAATGAGTCATATAGAAGACGAGGGTATTACAATAAACAAGAAGGACAACAAAACGAAAAATAGAGGGGAAAACATAAGGCGAAAGTTGTTATGCTGCTTACTTATTTAAACACCACATAAACACTCATTCTCACGTTAACTTTAAAGTTTGAGAAATAAAGATACTTACTTGGCAAGTAATTAAGGGGCAGAATGACAGTAGTTGTTATACATTATATATTTACGAAACACGCAGATTATAAGCCAAAAAATGCTTACTATAAGCTGGTTAATAAATTTACCGAGATACCTTTTAAGATCACAAATAGAATATATGTCGTACAAATTTTATCTACCAAACCAGAAGAAAGCTAATATCTAAATAGATAACAAACTAAAAGTGGGGGAAAGCGAATAATATCAATATTCATTAAATTAATCCTCGTGCACTATGTGCTTCTATCCTTTATCGTTTGCTCATCTCTTATATCGTTTCCTCTATTGTGAACTCATGTTTACCTATTTCTTCTCCACTTCCAACCAAGAGGTTGTGAGTTCGAGTCACCCCAAGAGCAAGGTAGGGAGTTCTTGGAGGGAAGGATGCCGAGGGTCATTTGGAAACAGCCTCTCTACCCCAGGGTAGGGGTAAGGTCTGCGTACACACTACCCTCCCCAGACCCCACTAGTGGGATTATACTGGGTTGTTATTGTTGTTGTTGTTGT
>AWOL01S0010786.1:145234-182481 GCA_000715115.1 Nicotiana otophora | reverse complement strand
AGACAAGGTGGGTTGCTCTGATGGTAAGCACCCTCCACTTCCAACCAAGAGGTTGTGAGTTCGAGTCACCCCAAGAGCAAGGTGGGGAGTTCTTGGAGGGAAGGATGCCGAGGGTCATTTGGAAACAGCCTCTCTACCCCAGGGTAGGGGTAAGGTCTGCGTACACACTACCCTCCCCAGACCCCACTAGTGGGATTATACTGGGTTGTTATTGTTGTTGTTGTTGTTTCTTCATGGAAAAGGAACAAACAAAAGGGAAAAAAGCTACATTCTTGAAATCGTCAAATTAATTAAAAAGGGAAAAAGAGGCACTTCACTTTCAGTCTAGTTGAACGTTCATTTTTTTTTTTTACTCTATAAGTCCTTACTAATTAGTAGACTTCGTATAAGAAGGAAAGAGAGAGTAATTAAGAACCGATTACTTAGGATTCTAATATTGTATGCTTTGAACGGGTCCCTTTGAATTTGTCATTACTCGTATACTCTGAGCTTGAAGCTTTTTCCAGGTTTGTCCCAGTCCTACAATCTTTTTGTCTATGTTCCCGCGGAAGAAAGAAATGGCAGACGATTTTTGGTTGAACTGAAGTCCGAGGACACTAGGATGGCTGACTGACAGCCCTCTGATTAGTTATGATTTTAAGTAAGTTTTATGCACGAACGTTATAGAAGTGGGCATTTTTTACTATTTCAAATGGGTTTTTTAATCGACTTTTTCCTCAATTTAAAAATTCAAATCAATGTTCATTTGGGGATATTTAATATAACTGCAACGATACTGTTGGGCTCAACCAGCCCGCATATATGTTGTAATATTATCCGTTTTGGACCAAATCCGTGCGGATTTTCCAAAAAGACTCATACCATTAAGAGATCCATATATCTCATATGTACGTTCCCAATCTTTTCAGCTACCAATGTGGGACTATGTGGGACTTCCGCACACCCAACTATCTCCCCTCAACTTATGTTCGACGTGGCCCATCACCATAATCCACGAGTCTTCCCTCGAGATTCACTGTGTGCCACCCATATCATCAGAGTATTTATGGCAATCCAAGTCCGTAACTAGCTTCTTCTTGTGTGCGCATCTCTAGCTCGTAAGGGTAAGCAAACCGAGCGCCGCACCATCACTCCACCATCACCATCCTCGTCCCGTTGAAGTTAGGCTCTAATACCAGTTGTTAGGCTTAACAGCTCGCAGATACTCTTAAAATGGTGTGATATTCTTTACTTTGGGCAAAGCCCGCATGAGTTTTCCAAAAGGCCTCACACCACGTGGCCCATCACCGCAATCCAAGCTTCTCCCCCCGAGATTCACTGTTTGCCATCCACATCGTTAGAGTACTTATGGCAACCAAAGCCCGCAACTAGATTCTTCTTGCGGGTGCATCTCTAAGCTCGTACGGGTAAGCAAATCGAGCCCCGCACTATCACCCGTAAGCAAGTCGAGCCCCGCACTATCACCTTGCCATCGCCATACTTGTCCCGGCGAACCTAGGCTTTGATACTGGTTGTTGGGCTCAACCAACCTGTAGATGCTATTAACATGGTGTGATATTGTTTACTTTGGACCAAGTGTCATGACCCAAAATTCACTATAGGTCGTGATGGCGCCTAACACAACGGTGATTGATCAACTTAATTACTCATTTTATTATTTCCGAAATCATAATTTTCATTTGAATAGTATAAAATAGAATTTACAGGGTAAAATAATAATATTTACGTGAACTACAATAATGAACAACCAGTAAGAACCCCCAAAATCCGGTGTCACAAATGCATGAGCATCTACTAAGGAGTACAAAAAAAATACAACTTCCTTCTGGAATACAAGTTAGACAGGAGAATATAAATACCTCTGATGAAGACTCTAAATGATGCTGATCGTAACATGGAATGCAGCTCACCGTAAAGTCCCCACAATAGCCGCGCCTCTGCACCCAGGGGACCACCGGAAACATATATATACCTGCACAATAAGTGCAGCAAGTGTAGCATGAGTACGTAAATCAACGCGTACCTAGTAAGTATCTAGCCTAACCTCGGAGAAATAGTGACGAGGGGTCGACATCGACACTTACTAGTGGTCTGATAAATCAAATAAAGTAGGAAGTAAACAAATGTGAGGCAGAGTAAATAAACGAAACCCAGAGAGCTAACTTCTGATAGATAGCAGAGATTTGCACAAGCGCGGCGCCCCACACGCCGCGGCAAGCCATTTTTCTCAGAGTATAGATTGGATCTTGCTTTTTGACGTCCAGGCTTGGTCCTCGACCCCCGAACACGATCCCGGCTTAATCCCATGGGATTTTACTCAGATTTTAAAGATCCAAATAGCTCGAATTCATTCCATAACATCTACATAGCTCGGAGTCACTCCTACAAGGCATAAAACACATAATAAATGCAAAACATTATAAATTAAAGCTCAAACATGAATAAACTGCAGTGAATTAGAGTGCAACAAGCGACTAAAATACGTAATTATAGCCTACCATCAACACCCTACACTTAAACCATTGCCCGTCCTCGAGCAATCAAACTACACTCCATATAGACACGACCTATTTTCAACAACTCTCCTAACTCATCATATAAAGAGTAATTAAAATAGATTAAGTACAATACCGTAACATCCTCGCCTCAAGATTTGACTCAAAAGCACCACACATTTTATAACCCGCTCACTTACTCTAAGACAGAGGTCAAGCATTACCTTTCCTTCATGAATCAAGTGCCCTCACACCCCAATAGAGAGTAGTTCCGCACACAATAAAATTTAAGAACAATTAGGAACTCAAGATAGAAAGAATTCACTCACTCTCAAAAACAACATTCATTGCCACAAAAGACGTACCATAGGCTTGCCCGTAATGTACTACTCTACTAATTGAGCTCATTCAGTCAAAGATCACATAGGACTTTAATTGGTTGTAATGTAGGCTGCGGGATGAGTAAGATACATTTAGATATAAGAGTGACCACACCTCCCTGACCACTTTAATACATACATTTCATTGTTCAAAACCCCACACTTATGTCAAACCATAACTCCACCTTCACATCAATATACATTAACTCCCTACTTCTCTAAGCACAATTACATCAATTTACCAATATCAAGATATATGTTTCACAATCATAACTTAATTTTTTTTCTTTTTCAATTCAAGTGGCTCTTTATTTTTCAAAACAGTGCACCTTTCTCCTTAGTTCAATAGTTCCACTCAAAAGCGAACCCAACACCCCACACTTTAACTTTTACAAAGTTCATAATAAATTCAAGGGCTCACAAGAGGTACAAGGTTCAAATAGATGGTCAATTCAAATAAATAGGTAGGGCTTGTAATGTGGTTGCCAAAGAAACAGGATTACATGCTCAAAAGGGTTAACTACGATACATAACAATTAGGTGGGTAAACGCATATATCTGGCTTAATAAAGAAATGCATATATCACTTCCAAAACTGAATAAAACTACTATTTCGTCTTGCAAACACACAGGGCAAGTTCTCGACATCAAATGCAATGCACAGAATATACAAAACCTCACACGCACCTGCAAATAAGTCACTTAAGATCGGACTATCACAACACTCTAGTCAAAGCAATTAAGCAAAGTTAAGATCATACAATTTAAGGTACTCATACAAGAGTCAAAAAACTGAGCCTAAGTGTCACAACTAAAGTACTCAATATTCTCAAGGTATAATAAAGTTAAGAGATATTGCCTTCCATTCAAATCATAGCAAAACGTTTCCTACTTCTAATAAAAATAAAAACTAACTACACCCGGTTCAAACAAAACCCTTGAAAAAGAACCGTCGCACAAAGAAAAATCAAGGGGGAATTAGTACACTACCTAATAAAAGATTTTTTTTGTCTTTTTCTTTCGACTTTAATCCCTCAAGAAACCCGTCGAATGATATTCATCGTCGGACAAAAATAATTTTTTTTCTAATTTTTCAATTATTTTCTATCTCTAACTACTACAACTAACACAAATAGAAAACTAATATACATACAAACATATATACATACAAATACCCCCACCCCACACTTTAAGTTGTGGCATGTCTCCATGACACACAATTAAAAAACATAAGATAAAGGAAACTTCCCTGAATATCTAGTCGGGGTCTGAGTCGAAATCGGGCTCCATTCCTCGCGCCTGAACTAATGCACACATCCATGCTGACAACTTCTTCTCAGCCTTTTTTGGTTACACCCCACACTTATCTTTCTCGCTCACTGCAACCTTCTCTTTCGAGCCCTTCACTTGCAGCTTGTTTTTCCTTTTGTGCCCCCTTTGCTACATTCATCTCGAAAGTCACAGTCTCCTCACCTACTCTAAGCATGAGTTTTCTCTCGTGTATATCCAATATTGATCCACCCGTCGCTAAGAATGGTCTTCCTAGGATGAGGGGGACCTCCTTGTTCTCCTCCATATTCACCACTATCAAGTCTACTGTAAATACGAACTTATCCACCTGAACTAACATATCTTCCACTATACCCTCGGGTATTAAAGTCGTTTGGTCCGCCAGCTACAAAGATATTGGAACCGACCTTATCTCTCCAATCTCCTTCTCCAATTTCATGTAAATAGATAGAGGCATTAGATTAATAGAGGCACTAGAATCATATAAAGACTTATCAAAATAAATAGTTCCTACAGAACAAGGTATAGTAAAACTCTGTGGATCTCCAAACTTTTGTGGGAGTTTTGTAACGATCCGGCCGATCATTTTGAGTATTATATCCTCGTTCCCCTATTTACTGCTCAATTTATGCTTTATAGTTATTTTATGACTTACCGAGTTAGTTGGTTCAGGTCCAGAAGGATTTCGGAGTGAAATGAGACACTTAGTCTCTTAGGTGAAAACTTAAGTTGAAAAAATTGGTCGGATATTTACTTATGTGTAAATGACCACAGAATTGAATTTTGATGACTCCAGTAGCTCCATATGGTGATTTTGGACTTAGGAGCGTGTCCGAAAAATTATTTGGAGGTCCGTAGTGGAATTAGGTTTGAAATGGCGAAAGTTGAATTTTTGGGAAGTTTTACCGTGGGGTTGACTTTTTGATATCAAGGGCAAAATACGATTCTAAAACTTTTAATAGATCCGTTATGTCATTTATGACTTGTGTGCAAAATTTGAGGTCAATCGGACTTGATTTGATAGGTTCCGGTGTCATTTGTAGAAATTGGAAGTTTCAAAGTTCATTAGGCTTGAATTGGGGTATGATTCATATTTTTAGCATTGTTCGATGTGATTTAAAGGCTAGACTAAGTTCTTATGATGTTTTAGGACTTGTTGATATATTTGGTTGAGGTCCCGGGGGCCTCGGGTGAGTTTCAGACGGCTAACAAATCAATTTTTGACTTGGCATTTCAGCTAAGGAATGCTGGTTTTCTGTCACTGGTTTCCTTCTATGTGATCGTGTGAGAAGGTCCGAGATCACATAGGCTTGTTTGGGCTGAGGTGAAATTGTTCTATGCGATCGCATGAAGGCAACCAAGATCGCATAGGATTGTTGAGGCAGTGGCGATTTTGTTCTTCGCGATCGCATGAAGAGGGCTGCGATCGCGTAGCTCTGGGAGTATGTTATTTGCGAATGCATGAAGAAGGTCGCGTTCACGTAGAGTAAGTGGAGCAGAAGTGGAGGTCGCGCGTTTGGGCTTCGCGATTGCATGGACGAGTCCGCGATTGCGTAGGTCTGTAAAGTTGTGCATCGCGATCGCGTGGTTAGGTCCGCGATCGCGTATGGTTAAAACTGGTCAGGGTCAAACTGTGCTTCACGATCGCGTGAGATTACCGATTTGGAGCTCGGATTGAGGTGACCTTTGGGATATTTTCAGAGAAAATAATAGAGTAAGTATTCTTAACTCAATATTGGTTAAATTACCCGAATCCATGGTTGTTTTTAACATTTAATGGGTGAATTAAGTTGGAAAATTTAGAAAACCCTCTTGGTTTAAATTGAAGATTTGAGTGTCGAGTTGAGGTCGGATTTTGATAAAATTGGTATGGTTAGACTTGTGGTTGAATGAGCTTTAGGATTTTGTAACTTTTGTCGGGTTCTGAGACATGGGCCCCCACAGGCGATTATTGAGTTAAATTTTGGATTTTTATGGAACATTTGCATTTTCTTATGGAATTAATTCAAATAAATTTTATTGACTGAATCAAATTATTTGTGGCCAGATTCGAGGCGTTTGGAGACCAATTCACGTGGCAAAGGCTTAGCAGAATAAGAATTTCACTGTTTGAGGTAAGTAATAGTTTTAAATTTGGTCTTGAGGGTATGAAACCCCAGATTATTGTATTATGTGAGTATTTTGGAGGTGACGCACATGCTAGGTGACGGGCCTGTGGACGTACACCGTGGGAATTGGGACTTGGTCCATTCCGTGAAACTGAAAAGTTGATTAAGCTTGTCGTAAGCTATGTGCCCTTTCTGTGCTATAAATATTTGACAATGAAGCATGCTTAGGCTATGTGTTGGTGCTGTAAAGACCATAGAGGTCTTGTACATGTTGAATTACCTGCTACATTTTTGTTTTGTACTCAGTCACAGATTACTTTTTTATTTTATCTCAGTCTCTATTATTTAGTATTGATGCATCATATTATTGTTATTTGGGCTGAGCATCATGACTATTGGGAGCCCAAGAGACTGGAGAGATTTATGACTGAGTGAGGCCGAGGGCCTGATTGTGCGATATTATACTATAGCACATGACTTGTCCGTGCAACACGTGAGTTGTCCGTGCGGATTCTTATATTATACTATAGCACGTGAGTTGTCCGTGCGGATCCAGATATTTATACTATGGCACGTGAGTTATCCGTGCAGCACACGAGTTGTCCGTTCAGATTATAGCGCTTGGGCTGTAAGAGCCCCTCCGGAGTCTGTACACCGCCAGTGAGCGTGGGTACCCACTGATTGTGAGTGCTAAGGGCTAAAGCCGAGTGGTTGAGCTGTTGTGACGAGTTGAGTAACTGTTGCCCTGAAAGGTTGAACTTGCTTTTCATTTGTTGTTGCACTTAGTTGCTATCTGTCATTGTTGTGAAATTCTCTGAAAGATTTTATATTCGGATTACATGAACTTGAACTGTATAAATCTGATTTGACTTAAACTGCTGGAATTGAAAGCATGTCTACTCCCTGCTGAAATTACTAAAAATGAACTGTAACTGTGTAACTCGTCACTATCTTCAGTTCCTTATTTATTATTGTTACTTGCTGAGTTGGTTGTACTCATAATATATTCTACACTTCGTATGCAGATCCAGGTGTTCCCGGACATAGCGGGTGTTGATTCTTTCGCACAGTTAATTTTTCGGAGATTTTGAGGTAGCTTTCATGTTTCGCAGATCTTGCCTCTCCTTTCCTATCTCCTTATTTACTGTATTTTGTCTCAGACTGTTATGGACCATATTTTCCAAACTTGTATTTATATTAGATGCTCATGTACTCAATGACGCCAGGTTTTGGGAGTATTTGTATCAGTATTTACGAGATTTGTGGATTGTGTTTAAATATTATATTTTCAAACTTAAAAGAAATTATGGTTTATTGAGATTGTCGGCTTGCCTAGTATCAAGATAGGTGCCATCACGACAGGATAGAGTTTTGAGTCGTGACAAGTTGGTATCAGAGCCTAGGTTACATAGGTCTCACGAGTCATGAACAGGCTTTGTAGAGTCTTGCGGATCGGTACGAAAACGTTGTACTTATCTACGAGAGGTTGCATAACCCTTAGGAAAATTTCACTTTCTTGTATTATGTTGTGCGAATTTGTTGATTCCGGAAACTAAATTTCATTTCTTCTATTCTCTCACAGATGGTGAGGACACGTACTACTGGATCGGATGGCCAGCCACTAGTGCCACCAATTAGGGCCACGAGGCCAGGGCCGAGGTAGTAGTCGAGGTATAGCTCGTGCAGCAGTTGGATCAGCAACTGTAGTACCACCAGTTGCTCCAGCTCAGGTGCAGAGTTTGGATACAGTTAAGCCGGGGAGACCAGCTCAGGCACTAGCTAAACCTATTGTCATTCTAGGCCTTCAAGAGGCTCTGGCCAATATATTGACAGTTTGTACTGGTCTTGCTCAGGTGGTTTCTGCTAAGGCCGTACCTGCCACTTCTCAGGCTGAGGGAGGTACTCATACCTCTGTTGTCCGTACTCCAGACCAGGTAATACAGGCACTTTAGATACCGAGGGCACTACTAGCCTAGCCAGTTACAACTGCTCAGGCCCCAGTAGTTCCTGTTATGGCAGATGATGAGCAGAGGAGACTTGAGATATTTGAGAGGCTTCGACCTCCACCATTTAGCGGTACTGAGTTAGAGGATGCTCAGGGTTTTCTGTATAGGTGTCAACGGATGCTTCGGACAGCGAGTATTCTGGAGACCGGTGGGGTGTCATTCACTACTTTTCAATTTTTTGGGGCTGCCTTCAGGTGGTGGAAGACTTATGAGAGGCGCAGGCCGGTCAGTGCTGTACCACTTACATGGAAGGAATTCTCCGTTCTCTTTATGGGGATGTTTGTGCCTAAGTATCGCAGAGAGGATCTGCGCAGATAGTTTGAGCAGTTACGTCAGGATGGTATGTCTGTGACGCAGTACGTGATGAGATTTTTTGAGTTGGCTCGTCACACAGTCTGGTTGATTCTCGCTGATAGGGAGATGATTAAGAGGTTCATTGACGGCCTCACATATTAGCTGCGGTTGCTTATGACTAGGGAGAGGGTTTCTGGTGCTACTTTTGATCAGGTAGTTGACATTGCTCGACAGATAGAGATGGTTTGTAGCCAGGAACGTGGAGAGAGGGAGGCTAAGAGGCCTCGTGGTCTAGATGATTACAACGATGTTCCTTCAGGGGGTCAGTTTTACCGCAGTAGGGGTTGCTCTTACAGACATGCTCAGACCGGTCGCTTTTACAGACACGCTCACATGGGTCGTCCAACTCATCGTGGTGCATCAGCTAGCCATAGTTCTTATAGTGCTCACTCAGGCCAGTCTTCATTCAGTGCACTACCAGCGCAGAGTTTTCATCATGACTCGTCCGCTCAGGCTTCTACAGGTAATTCCTCGGGTTATCAAGAGCAGCAATTCTGTAAGAGGAGGGGTTGTTTCGAGTGTAAAGAATTTGGTCATTTCAAGAGAGATTGTCCTAGGCTGTTGAGTGAGGCTTCACAACAGATTCCTCGACTGACGGCAACCAGCACCAGCAGTTCCACCACCCGCCCAGCCAGCTGGGGTGGGGGTGAGGCAGCTAGGGGTCACCCAAGAGGGAGAGGCCGATCAGGTGGCGGTCGGGCCAGATTCTATGCTTTTTCTGTAGTACAGATGCAGTGATCACATGTATTGTTTCAGTGTACCACAGGGAAGCTTCTATATTATTTGACCCTGGTTCCACTTATTCTTATGTATCATCGTATTTTGCTCATTATCTAGATATGCCCCGTGAGTCCTTAGTTTCACCTGTTTGTGTATCTACATCGGTGGGCGATGTTATTACTGTGGACCGTGTGTGGTAACTATTGGGGAGCTGGAGACTAGAGTTGATCTCTTATTACTCGGTATGGTTGGCATCGATGTAATCCTAGGTATGGATTGGTTGTCTCCATGTCATGTTATTCTGGACTGTCACGCAAAAACCGTGATGTTAACGATGCCGGGGTTGCCAAATGGAGAGGTTCTCTAGATTTTGTTCCTGGCAGGGTAATTCTTATTTGAAGGCCCAACGTAGGTTTCTCTTCTATTGCATCGCCTTTGACTAAATTGACCCCGAAAGGTGCTCCGTTCAGGTGGTATGATGAGTGTGAAGAGAGCTTTCAGAAGCTCAGGACAACTTTGACTACAACTCCAGTATTGGTGTTGCCTACAGGTTCAGAGTCTTATATTGTGTATTGTGATGCATCGCATATTGGTGTCGGCACAGTGCTTATGCAAGACGATAGGGTGATTGCCTATGCATCCAGACAGTTAAAGGTATATGAGAAGAATTACCCGGTCCACGATCTTTAGTTAGCAGCTATTGTTCATGCCTTGAAAATTTGTCGGCATTACTTGTACGGTGTCTATTTTGAGATTTACACTGATCATCGGAGTCTACAATATTTGTTTAAATAGAAGGATCTTAATTTGTGGCAGCGAAGGTGGTTGGAGTTGCTTAAGGATTATGATATCACAATTCTATATCATCCCGGAAAGGCCAATATGGTGACCGATGCCTTGAGTCGTAAGGCGGAGAGTTTGGGCAGCTTAGCATACTTACTGATTGCAGAGAGGCCTTTAGCCTTGGATGTTTAGGCCTTAGCCAACCAGTTTGTTAGATTGGATATGTCTGAGCCAAATCGAGTTTTGGCTTGTGTGGTTTCTCGGTCTTCTTTATATGATCGCATCAGAGAGCGCCAGTGTGATGATCCCCATCTGCTCATCCTTAAGGACACGGTTCAGCACGGTGATGCCAAGGAAGTCACTATTGGAGATGACAGTGCATTACGGGTGCATGGAAGGCTATGTGTGACTAATGTAGATGGTTTGCGTGAGTTGATTCTCCAGGAAGCTAACAGTTCGCGGTACTGCATTCATCCAGGTGCTGCAAAGATGTATCAGGATTTGAGGCGGCACTATTGGTGGAGGCTAATGAAGAAAGATATAGTTGGGTTTGTACCTTGGTGTTTAAATTTCCAACAGTTGAAGTATGAACATCAGAGGCCGGGAGGATTGCTTCAGATACTTTAAATTTTGGAGTGGAAATGGGAGCGTATTACCATGGATTTTGTAGTTGGGCTTCCACGAACCTTGAGGAAGTTTGATGCTATTTAGGTGATTGTGGATCGGTTGATCAAATCTGCGCATTTTATTCCAATTAGTACTAATTATTCTTCACAGCGGTTGGCTGAAATCTCTATTCTCGAGATTGTTCGCCTACATAGTGTGCTAGTGTCTATCATTTCAGATCGAGGCACGTAGTTTACATCACATCTTTGAAGAGCAGTGCAGCAAGAATTAGGCACACAGGTTCAGTTGAGTACAACATTTCACCCTCAGACGGACGGACAGTTCGAGCGCACTATTCAGATGTTGGAGGATATGCTACGTGCTTATGTCATTGATTTTGGAGGTTCCTGGGATCAATTTCTGTCACTGGCAGAGTTTGCTTACAATAACAGCTACCAATCAAGCATTTAGATGGCTCCGTATGAGGCTTTATATGGGAGACGGTGTCGGTCTTCGGTGGGTTAGTTTGAGCCTGGTGAAACTAGACTATTGGGTACTGATTTGGTTCAAGATGCTTTGGAGAAGGTTAAATTGATTCAGGAGCGACTTCACATGGCACAATCTAGACAGAAGAGTTATGCCGACCGAAAGGTCCGTGATGTTTCTTACATGGTTGGGGAGAAGGTTCTGCTCAAAATTTCACCCATGAATGGTGTGTTAAGGTTCGGGAAGAAGGGCAAGTTGAGCCCTCGGTATATTGGGCCTTTTGAGATACTTAAGAAAATTGGAGAGGTGGCTTATGAACTTGCCTTGCCACCTAGTCTATCAAGTGTTCATCCAGTGTTCCATGTGTCCATGCTCTGAAAGTACGTCGGGGATCCGTCTCATATTCTGGATTTTAGTACACTGCAGCTGGACGGTAATTTGACTTATGATGTGGAGCCGTTGGCTATTTTAGACCGGCAAGTTCGAAAGCTGAGGTCAAAGAACATAGCATCAGTAAAGGTATAGTGGAGAGGCCAGTCAGTCGGAGAAGCTACTTGGGAGATTGAGCAGGAGATGCGGAGCAAATATCCACACCTATTTGAAACTCTAGGTATGATTCTAAACCCGTTCGAGGACGAACGTTTGTTTAAGAGGGGGAGAATGTAACGACCCGGTCAATTGTTTTGAGTATTATAACCCCGTTCCCCCATTTAATGCTCAATTAATTCTTTACAGTTGTTTTATGACTTACCGAGTTAGTTCATTCGGGTCCGGAAGGATTTCGGAGTGAAATGAGACACTTAGTCTCTTAGCTGAAGACTTAAGTTGGAAAAGTTGGCAGGATATTGACTTATGTGTAAATGACCTAGGAATTGAATTCTGATGACTTCAGTAGCTCTGTATGGTGATTTTGGACTTAGGAGCATGTCCGAAAAATTATTTGGAGGTCCGTAGTGGAATTAGGCTTAAAATGGCGAAAGTCAAATTTTTGGAAAGTTTGACCAGGGGGTTGACTTTTTGATATCGGGATCGAATATGATTCTCAAAATTTTAATAGGTCCGTTATGTCATTTATGACTTGTGTGCAAAATTTGAGGTCAATCGGACTTGATTTGATAAGTTCCGTCGTCGTTTGTAGAAATTGGAAGTTTCAAAGTTTATTAGGCTTGAATTGGGGTATGATTCGTGTTTTTAGCATTGTTTGATGTGATTTAAAGGCTCGCATATGTTCGTATGATGTTTTAGGACTTGTTGGTATATTTAGTTGAGGTCCCGGGAGCCTCGGGTGAGTTTCGAACGGCTAATAGATCAATTTTGGACTTGGCATTTCAGCTGAAGAATGCTAGTTTTCTGTCATTGGTGTCCTTCTATGCGGTCACGTGAGAAGGTCCGCGATCGCATAGGCTTGTTTGGGAAGAGGTGATATTTTTCTATGCGATCACGTGAAGGCAACTGCGATCGCGTAGGATTGTTGAGGCAGTGACAATTTTGTTCTTCACGATCGCGTGAAGAGGGCCGCGATCACATAGCTGTGGGAGTCTGTTATCCGCGAACATGAAGAAGGCCACGTTCGCGTAGAGTAAGTGGAGCAGAAGTGGAGGTCACGCATTTGTGCTTCGCGATCTCGTAGACGAGTCCGCGATCGCGTAGACGAGTCTGCGATCGCGTAGGTCTGTGAAGTTATGCATCGCGATCGCGTGGTCAGGTCCGCGATAGTGTAAGGTTAAAACTTGTCAGGGGCAAACTGTGCATCGCGATCGCGTGAGATTGTCCGCGATCGCGTAGAGTAAATGACTGGGCAGAGAGTATAAGTTCTGAAACTGGGACTTTCCCTTTTTACTGATTTGGAGCTCGGATTGAGGCGATATTTGGGAGATTTTCAGAGAAAACAACGGGGTAAGTGTTCTTAACTCAATATTGGTTAAATTACCCTAATCCATGGTTGTTTTTATCATTTAATGGGTGAATTAAGTTGGAAAATTTAGAAAACCCTCTTGGTTTAAATTGAAGATTTGAGGGTCGATTTGAGGGTCGAGTTGAGGTAGGATTTTGGTAAATTGGTATGGTTAGACTTGTGGTTAAATGGGCTTTCGGGTTTTATAACTTTTATCGGGTTTCGAGACGTGGGTCCCACGAGCGATTTTTGTGTTAAATTTCGGAGTTTTATGGAAAATTTGCATTTTCTTATGGAATTAATTCCAATAAATTTTATTTACTGAATCGAATTATTTGTTGCTAGATTCGAGGCGTTTGGAGACCAATTCACGAGGTAAAGGCTTAGCGGAATGAGAATTTCACGGTTTGAGGTACATAACCATTTTAAATCTGGTCCTGAGGGTATGAAACCCTAGATTATTGTATTATGTGATTATTTTGGAGGTGACGCATATGCTAGGTGACGGACGTGTGGGCGTGCACTGTGGGAATTGGGACTTGGTCCATTCCGTGAAACTGGAAAGTTGAATAAGCTTGTCGTTAGCTATGTGCTCTTTCTGTGCTATAAAAAATTGACAGTGAAGCATGCTTAGGTTATGTGTTGGTGCTGTAAATACCACAGAGATCTTATACATGTTGAATTATTTACTAAATTATTGTTTTGTACTCAGTCACAGATTACTTGTTTATTTTATCTCAGTCTCTATTGTTCATTATTGATGCATCATATTATTGTTATTTGGGCTGAGCATCATGACTATTGAGAGCCCGAGAGACTAGAGAGATTTATGACTGAGTGGGGCCGAGGACCTGATTGTGAGATATTATACTATAACACGTAAGTTGTCCGTGCGGATCCTTACATTATACTATAGCACGTGAGTTGTCCGTGCAGCACGTGAATTGTCCGTGCGGATCCTTACATTATACTATAGCACATGAGTTGTCCGTGCGGATCCAGATATTTATACTATGGCACGTGAGTTGTCCGTGCAGCACGTGAGTTGTCTGTGTAAATTATAACGCTTGGGCTGTAGGAGCCCCTCCGGAGTCTGTACACCCCCAGTGAGCACGGATATCCATTGAGTGTGAGTGCTGAGGGCTGAAAGACGAGTGGTTGAGCCGTTTTGACGAGTTGAGTAATTTTTGCCCTGAGAGGTTGTACTTGCTTTTCATTTGTTGTTGGACTTAGTTGCTATCTGTCATTGTTGTAAAATTCTCTGAAAGATTTTATATCCGGATTACATGAACTTGAATTGTATAAAACTGATTTGACTTAAACTTGCTGGATCGTCACTATCTTCAGTTCCTTGTTTATTATTGTTACTTGCTGAGTTTGTTGTACTCATACTACACCCTGCACTTCGTGTGCGGATCCAGGTGTTCCTAGACATAGCGGGTGTTGATTCTTTCGCACAGTTGATTTTCCGGAGATTCTGAGGTAGCTGCCATGTTTCGCATACCTTGCCTCTCCTTCCCTATCTCCTTATTTACTGTATTTGGTCTCAGACTGTTAAGGACCGTATTTTTCAAACTTGTATTCATATTAGATGCTCATGTACTCAGTGACACCAGGTTTTGGGAGTGTTTGTATCGGTATTTGTGAGATTTGTGAATTGTGTTTAAATATTATAATTTCAAACTTAAAAGAAATTGTGGTTTATTGAGATTGTTGGCTTGCCTAGTATCGAGATAGGCGCCATCACGATAAGTTAGAATTTTAGGTCGTGACAAGTTTATTTTGCAATATCGAGCTGCAATGCTCTTTGAGCTTGACCCTAATGTCTCTTCTATTTTCCTCTTCTTTGTCAGGATCTCCTTCAAGAATTTGGCATAAGCAGGCATTTGTGAGAGCACTTCTGTGAATGGTAAGCTTTCATGAACCCGTTTCAGCACATCAAGAAATCTCCCAAACTGCTTGTCCAGCTATTCTCTACTTTGCTTTTCAGAGAAGGGTAAAGCATGCATATAATGGCTATCCTCAGGTTCCTCCCTTCTCGATTTTTCTTCCTTCTTCTTCTCAGTTGTCATCGGGCCTTTTTTCTTTTTATCAACATCATTCTTCAGCTTTTCCCCACTTTCTTTTTCAAGTTTCACATCATTTTGGATCGGGGTGGGGTCTTTCAACACTATCCCACTTCTCAGAGTTACATCATTCACTGTTCCTTTGGGATTTCTCTCAATATCCACCGGGAGAGTTCCTGGAGCCCCTTCAGATAATATTGTTGCAATCTGTCCTACTTATCTCTCCAGGTTTCGAAAACCAGTGCCCAGTTCTTTGATAGCTTCTCTATGAGCGTCCAACCTCTCATCAGTTTTCAGAATGAAGGCCTTCATGAGATCTTCTATGCCAGACTAAATGGGATGTTGAGGCTGAAATTGCTGCCTTTGCTGATTCATAAAGCCAGGATCTCCTTGTCCCTGGGGTCTGGGGTTGTTTTGTTGCATGCATTCGCAGTACCCCCAGGTGAACTCCATGAAAAATCAGGGTGCCTCTGACCCATTGCATTATAATTTCCCACATCATTCACTTTCTCAATTGAGGATTGATATTCATGAGTAGGGTGTCCTCTTCCACATATATCACAAGCTTCGTGAGGCTCATTTTTTATCGAGGCTAAGGTCAAATTTCATATTTCTTTAGCCATAGCATCAACCTGTAAATGCACAGATGTGTTAGCATCAACTTGGTGAACACCAGTTGATCTTCTTCTTTCAGCACTCTCAGAGGACCACTGATTAGCATCTTCAGATAACTCATCAAAAATTGTAACTATATCCTCTGGAGTCTTCTTCATCAAAGGGCCTCCAACTGCATTGCTCAATGTTCTACACAAGGCCAGTGTCAATCCTTCCCAAAAATCCTAGAGTTTTATCCAGAGTTTAATTCCACTATGCTGACACTTTCGAACAATCTCCTTAAACCTCTCCCATGCTTCAAAAATAGTTTAGTCTCTTTCTGGCATAAGTTATAGATTTCTCTTCTAATCTTTCCCGTCTTAGCTTAGGAGAAATATTTATCAAGGAATTTTCTGGTCATCTCCTCCGAAGTTCTAATCGAGCCACTAGGCAAGCTTCGAAGCCACACCTTAGAATCATCTTTAAGTGAAAAGGGGAATACCAATAAGTGCACTGCATCTTGTGACACCTCATTGTATTGAAAGGTGTTCATAATCTCCTCGAAGTCCATTAAATATGTGTTTTGATTTTCGTTTGGCTTCCCTCTAAAGACACAACAATTCTGAAGGGTTTGAAGCAACCCTTGCTTCAACTCGAAATTATTTGATGCAATTGGAGGTGTTCTAACACTAGATAAGCCTTGATTGTAGACTTGTATAACATAATCTCCAAGTGGTCTCCCAGGCACGGGAGCTATATTTCTGAACTGGTCTGCAAACAAGGGTTGATGTTGATTAATTCTGTGACCCCTCTCTTCTTCATAGATGTTCTGTGCATCTCTAATATCTGCTTCCTCAACATCCGATGCAGCCTTTTCTCATTGTTGGGGTGCCTATCTTGCATCCAAATCTACATTAACATCACCGTTTCCGGCCATAGTTTCTTGGGTTGAGGATTGCCCAACCTTTTCTAGCTTCTCGGTGAGATCTTTTTCCTTTCTCAGTTGTCACAGTTTTGTTTCTAACTCTGGCTCGTATGGTAGCACTACTTTCACAGAAGCTCGAGTCATGCACCAACCTAAACCTGTAACCTGTGCACAGTTGAAGAACACCAAACATAAAAAGAAACAAATAAAATAAATAAAAAGAAAAATTCCTGAATTAGCACTACAAACAACGTTTTTGTAGTTTCTAGCTTGGTTGCTATCCAAAATGATCAACAATTGAGATTATAAGACATCTAACTAAAATTAACTAAGAAGCTAAAACTACTGACTAATGACAATCAAAACAAAGGTAAGCAAGGAAGTTATCAGTGGTAGAAAATATGGGTTGATATGATAGGTGCAAGATAATTGTTCGGGATCTAACTCTAGATAATTCACTTCTAATGTCCAAGTGAGTCTCTCAAATTCACTCAATTATTAGGTCAAATGTTCAACATAACTCCTCTCTCAATTAAGTCTTAACCTCATAAGATGAACCAATTTAAGCACGTAAAGATATGCAAGAATGCGTACTGGATTGGTCTTTAGGAGAACCTCTATTGATTATCCTCCTAACTAGGTTTAATCAATGATTCAACTAGCCTCTTTCGATTACTAAGAAGAATCAATGAAGTCAACCAACAATATAATGCAAAGCTATCACAAGTTATGCCTCTCTGGATTACATGAACAAGTGAATATAGATGCAACAATTAAATCATCCAAAAGCGCTTCAATACATAAAAACTAGAGTTATAATTTACAAACAATCATCAATATACCAAATCCATCAAATCCTAAAGAGAACTACTCCATAGCTATGGAGCAATTCATCACAAATAAAGTTAAAGTGTAGGAAAATATAAATTCAATCCAAACTCATGTCTTGAGTGAGGAAGGAAGGATGAAATCCTTGTGCTCGTGTTCTTCCTGCTCCTCCTTAGCTTCCTTAGGTCTAAAGTACTCTGTAAAAAATGCACAGGCACACAGCATGGGGCGATATGCCATGAGGGGCATTAGTGGAGAAATCCAGAGAGCTAAATTCTGACAGACAATAGGGATTTGCACAAGCGCGGCGCCCCACGCGCCGCGGCAAGCAATTTTTCTCAGAGTACGAATGGAATCTTGCTTTTTGATATCCAGACTTGGTACTCGACTCCCGAACACAATCCCGACTTAATCCCTTGGGTTTTTACTCAGACTTCAAAGCTCCAAATAGCTCGAATTCATTCCATAACATCTACATAGCTTGGAATCAGTCTTACAAGGCATAAAACACACAATAAGTACAAAACATTATCAATTAAAGCTCAAACATGAATAAAGTGAAGGATTGCATATAGATGTTCGTAACACGCAGCGGAAGACAATAACAATCCTAGGAAGATCTTTTCGTACTTAAAATTTATTTACACGTCAAAGATCGAATCTTAGACGTACCTGGTGAAGAGAGTCTCGTTACAAAAATTTCTTCGATAGTGCGAAGACTCTATGCGTATCCACATCGAGATTGATCCTTGTTATCAACTCTTTGATCAATGAAACACGCGAACAAACTGAACGAAAAAAATTGTGTTGAAAGTTTTCTCAAAAATCTCAACCCAAAGGTAGAAGAACAAGAAATACTTTTCTTGTAATTGTATTTTCTCTTTTGGCTTTGTATTGCACTCTCACTTTCACAAAGTGATTTTTCTTCTCAAGAATTGACGGGGCAAATTTTTTCCATTATCCTTTATATATCATCACCCTTTATAAACCCTTTTCCTATTTGGTTGAGGTGATGATTTATTTAGGATAAAAATTTATTCAAAAAATAAACTTTGTAAAACTTTTTCAATGAAAAATGTTAGTTCGGCGGATGGCCGTGGCTAGTCCTTTTCACGGACTCTCCAATTCTAATCCAATTCAAAATTGAATTCAAACTTATCAATATTTTCCTATTAAAAAATTTAACTCCCATATCAAATGGGTTGAAAATTGCCGACAAGTCCATATGGACTTTCCACGTTAATTAATCCAATTCAAAATTGGATTTACTAACAAAACTTTATTAATATTTTATATAACATCTCTTATATAAAATAAGTGTTAATTATATATATCACATATATATTTTAACAAAGAGATATAATTTAATTTTCTATTCCAAATAGAAAACTTTAATTTGTTTACAATATTAATTATAATCTCTATGCTAGCAAAGAATATAATAATATTTTATTTGGACTAATAACTAAGTTTATTTGACTAATTAAATTCTTTAATTTAATTATCAAACAATAAAGCAATTAATCCTTTAGCAAAGATCAGAACACTCGTTAGTGTCCGACCCCATAGGTTCAATACTAAGCCGGTAGTAAATTGATCACATCATTATACTAATCAAGGGTGGCGTTTAGCAACACTCCTTAATGACCGGATAGAATGAAGTATACAATTTACTCTCAATAACCAGTAGAAGAATAATATAATAATTCCTTCTATCCTTATAGCTCTAGGTCACCCTAAGATATGGTTTAACTGTCAAATCCTAATAGGCGACCAACTATGTATTCATGTCGAATATAACCGACCACTGAATGACCTAAGAAACTCTTTTCTTCTTTCATTCAATTTTCTTGGCTAAGGTCTTAGTTTGGTCGTTGATAATTCATGACAACTTGGAGCTTAAACTCATTACCAAGAGTTGACAGATTCCATCTTGATCAATCATTAATTCTACAAGCATTTAATCATACCCAATATCCTTTCAACTATCGCTCTAGGGCCATAGGTATCTAGTATCAAAGCACAATAAATAACTTGTGAATTACTATGTCAATCTTAGGTCAAAGGAAACTCTTACATCACATTCTTCAAGAAAATATCTTATTGACAGTTTATGGTAATTTTAACCAGTAGGAATTATCCAATGAGTCGGTTCAATGATCATATCTCTATATGCATTATCTATCTATGTGATTTAGTTAATGAGATCAACTAATATTTATCCCATAAAGAATATCACATAAATATTGATCTAACCGGATTACTAATGTCCAAATTAATAATCCTACGATCAAGAACAAATTTAGATTAAATTATAAGAAACTTCACTCTCATTATCATGATCTCCATCACAATGTCAAGTCTCAAAATTTAATCAAGGACCTTATTAAATTATCAAGCAATTAATAATAACTATGATAAAAGAATATCAAATACAATATATATTTTATATCAAATAACGTTCACAAAAATATGTTCAAATCATCAAATATGAGATTGGATCTAGGGCATATCTACTATATCCCTAACATAAAGTGTAATAAGCGGCTAAAATACGTAATTATAGCCTACAATCAATTATGTAGTTACTTTGAGTTGTCATATATAGAAATCGAGACGTGATTTTATGGAAATTAAACGGGAAATGAAGGAATGAGATTTTGATGATGAGTTTGGCAATGGGAGATATTTTATGAAGTATTGCGGTGTTTATATACCTGTTACAGTCTTACAAAACGTATTGTTCCCGACGGAGTTTAAGAAAAGAGAGAAAACTTTTGAACTTGTAGTGTAAAATGAGGCAGATATATTTTGTGTGGCTATAAATCATTGTATAAAGATAAATTATTTCCAAATAGGGAAAGTGATCATTCTTTTTGGCACGAACTAAAAAGAAAATAGGTTCACATAAATTGAAACGGAGGGAGTACTATCTTTGAGAGAGAAACTTTCTAATCATAAATTGTAATAAAATACTACTCCGTACTACATTCTACTCCTTTGATTAATCAAAATACAAAATGAAAACGAGAAAAAGTGTAACGATTCGATAGGTCGTTTTGAGTACTAGCTTATTTTTTTGTGTTTTGAGATCTTTCATTACTCAATTTGATGATTTATGACATTCGTGCGTAGTATGTGTTGATTTTCGAAAAGTTTCTATGTGAAATATTGAAGAAAATGTGATTTTTGGCTTTAAAAATGAATATAGTTGACCATGGTCAACTTTTTGGTAAATGACATTGTATCGGTGTTTTGACAATTCTGGTAGGTTGGTAAGATGATTTTCGACTTATAAGCATATTTGGTTGGGGTCCCAGGTGATCTGAGGCCGTTTCAGCGCATTATGTGAAAAGTTATAAAATTTGAGTTTTGAGCTTGAAAATCTGGAGTTTTATGGTGTGTTTGGTATAAGGCTGGCAAGTGGACCGGTCCAGGACCGGGACCGGCCCAGGACCGCAGCCCATATGGATAGTGGGCCTAAACAGGCTGAACCGTTTAAGATCGGGACCGGGGAAGTAGGCCTGACAAGTGGGCCGGTCCTTATCTTGAGGCCCGCGAGATCGGACCGTTTGAGACCGGGACCGGAGCGGTCCTAGCAGTCCCAAATGGTCTCAACAGCCATAATATTGTTTAAAAAAATCTACCCGTTTGGGCATTTAAAATCTAGCCGTTTCCTCTGCCAAAATAGTAGCTGGCTATTTACAAAATAGCCATTTAACCCCCCAACTTTGTTTTAACCCCAAACGTTTTATAATTATACTTTTTTCCAAGTTTCAACTATATATACCCCTCATCCTTTTATTTTTCTCATAAAATCATCAATCTCTCTCAATCTCTCTCTAATTTTCTTCTATAATTGCTTTCTTTATTGTTACAATTTGTGAAAAATTGTGAAGTTAGTGAATTGAAGTCTTCAAGTCTTCAACGATAATTAATTTTTAATGAGTTGTTCGTCAACGGAAAGATATTTTTTCGAAAAATATTTTCAAATTTTTCCATGTTTGGTTGACTTAAATGTTTTGAAAAATATTTTTCTCATGAACTCATTTTTCTCTATTAGATGAAAATATTTTTCCTATCAAGAGAAGGGAAAATATTTTCCAAAACTCTTTTTTAATTTTACTGTAACGACCCGATCGGTCGTTTTGAGTATTACAACTCCGTTTCCCCATTTACCGCTCAATTTGTACTTTACAGTTTTTATATGACTTGCTGGGGTAATTGGTTTGGGTTCGGTGAGATTTTGAAATGAATTGGAACATTTAGTTCCAAGGTTTAGAACTTAAGTTGAAAAGTTTGACCGGATATGGAATTATGTGTAATGACCCCGGGGAATTTTTGCTAAAGAAATTAAGATTTTATGGTACCGAGATAGATCAATCTGCGGCTCGCACTTTTTGGGTTGAACAATATACAGGGAAGTAAAGAAAACTTTTTGCCGGAAACATTCATTTCTACGGCCCACTATGCGGTCGCAGAATCACTCCGCGGACCGCATAATGGCTGCAGAGTGAAGCAGTTGAGGCGAGTTTGGAGATTAGGTTTGCGTCGTATTATGCGATCGCAGACCAGTTCTGCGGTACATTATGCGACCGCAGAATAGGTCTACGGACCGCATAATCACCGAAGACCCAACTAGGAAACCCTCGTTTTTGGAGCTTCAATTATGCGGTCAGTTTGCGGACCGCATACGTGTTATGCGATCGCATATGCGATCGCAAATCTTCTTCGAGGCTTCAATTCTTTCTAATTTTTGACGCGACCCAATTTCAATTAATAGCCCTTGAAGCTCATTTTGGAGCAAAAATCTGACATTTTTAGAGATAAGGGAGAGTGTTCTAGAGAGAGGAAGGAGCTCAAGTGCTTTGTTCATCCAGATCTTGTTCAAGCTTTGAAATCCAACAAGGAAATATCACAAGATCTTCACCCAAGAGGTAAGGTTTTAACCCCTAGTCTTTAATTTTGAGTTTGGGTAAAGATTGGTGATTAAGAGTATGATTCTTGGGTGTAAGAGTATCATTTATACATATCAATAAGGTTTAGGAAAAGATTATTGAGTTCAAATGGGTAAAAATTGAGTTGAAAATGGTAGAAATCTTCAAAGACTATAATTGGATATTTGAGGGTCGAGTTGATGTCGGAATTTGGTAAGATTTGTATGGTTGGACTCGTGGTTTGATGGGCGTTCATATTTTGTAACTTTTTTCGGGTTCCGATATGTAAGCCCTACTGGCGATATTTGAGTTAATTTCGGATTTTTATTGGAAAATTAGTATTTTCTTATGAAATTAATTACAATAATTTATATTGACTGAATTGAATTAATTGTGGCTTGATACGAGGCTTTCGGAGTCCAATTCTCGTGGCAAAGGCATTGCAGAATAAAGAATTACACGATTTGTGGTAAGTAACTCTTCTAATCTTGGAGCTGAGGGTATGAACCCTGAAAATACGTATTATGTGAATTGTTTGGAGGTGACGCACATGGTAGGTGACAGGCATGTGGGCGTGCACCGTATGAATTGTGACTTCGTTAATTCTGTGGTACCGTGTAATTACCTGAACTTATCTGAAATCATGAAAATCTCTACGTACTAGAGCTATTGAGTTGAGATCCATGTTAGAGACTATTTCTAGGCTACATGCTTATAATGTTAGGACCCATTGAGGTCGTTACTGTTTTTGAGTTGTTTGCTTACATTGCAATTTCATACTCAATCGTATGCATTCATTACATATCATATCTCAGTCTCTGTTATTATTCATTGATACATCATATCATCATTTTCGGGTTAGTTTCAGGACATTGTGAGCCCGTGAGAGAGAGACTGGAGAGATTGATGACTGAGTGAGGCCAAGGGCCTGACTGTGAGGATATTTTTTAGATCGGGTTGTACGCCGCAGCAGGCCATATTGGCTTTATATATATTATTATTATATGGATCGGGGCTGCCCGCCTGCAGCAAGCCTTTTAGGCTTTAAATAACACGCGAGGTGTCCATGCAGCACGTGAGATGTCCGTGCAGCACGTGAGTTGTCCGTGCAGATTCAGATATTGATACTATAGCATGTGAGTTGTCCGTGCGGATCCAGATTGATGCTATAGCATGTGAGTTGTCCGTGCCGATCCTAATTGATACTATAGCACGTGAGTTGTCCGTGCGGTTTATTGCGCTTGGGCTGAAGGAGACTCTCCGGAGTCTGCACACACCCCCACTGAGCGCGATTGATATTATTGAGGGATGGATCTTCCTAAATACATGGATCTTGTCCGAAGCATTATATACATGGAGATGGATCTTCTCCACGGTCTGGATTGGCCCTACTCAGTACTGAGTGACTGATGATCAGTTGATGTTTATATTCCGGGATGGATCTTCCCTGGGCCGGATTGGCCATATACAATACTGAGTGATTGATCATGATGAGTGGAATGTGTGAGCTAGTGAGATTGAGTACTCTAAAAGTGTGAGTACATGAGTTCATCTCTCAGATACATTACATTGACATGCACACATGACATACAAGCATAGAGATATATTTTTCCTCATGCTATACGGTATCACGTTATTCATCACTTCTCACACATATTGGCATATGGATATAGTGATGCATTTGTTTTACACTGGTTATCTTAAAAGAAAATGAGACATCTTAATTATCATTGAAAGGATTTTGGGAAAATTACTATTTTCAAACTTATTCATATTCTTGGTAACTTCGGTAAACGAATTGGGTTTTCACTGATGTACTTGAAAGGCAGAATTATTTTCAGAAATCATGAATTAAGATGAACATTTTATCTCTGAGTTACTTTTTATATTACTTGATTTATGTTGTTATGAAGTGTTGTTGGTTATGGGAGTTGAACTCTGACCTTGGTACAAGCTCGTCACTTCTTTCAACCTTAGGTTAGGTTTGTTACTTATTGAGTACATGGGGTTGGTTGTGCTCATACTACACTTCTGCACATTGTGTGCAGAAGTTGGCTGCTGATGTTGCGGTGTTTGTTGGGAGCTGGTTCTGAAGATGTACCCGCGACTCGGTTATAGCTACCTCTTGTTCATGGTATCCTTCGATTCATAAAACTCTGTTTATGTACTTTTCAAACAGATGATGTATTACTTCATACCAGCTTTGTATAATCTATTGTTAGAGGCTCATAATTTGTACTACCTGTTCTTGGGGAATGTATAAGATTAAGATTTTTCTTTACTTAAATTGCTTTAATAATTGTTATTAGAATTGGATAGTTGATAATTGGCTTACCTAGCGCGTTGGGTTAGGTGCCATCACGACTAGTTGGATTTTGGGTCGTGACAAGTTGGTATCAGAGCTCTAGGTTCATAGGTTCTACAAGTCATGAGCAAGTGTCTAGTAGAGTTTTGCGGATCGGTATGATAACGTCCATACCTATCTTCAAGAGGCTATAGGACATTTAGGATATACTTCCCATCTTTCTTTCCTTATCGTGCGACATTGATTCATCTTGAAGCATAACTCTTTGAATTCCTTCCACGCATTCATATGTGCACATGAGCACTCAGTATCATATGTGCATCGACGGCTTGTGTTTCCATGGTTAAGGTGCGAGATGTGATTTTGGCGTGCTGATGATTGTCCAGTCTGGGGGACTTGAGGCCGGGTTTTGTTTGTAGCTTGAGCAAAGAGATTTCGATTGTGTGAGCATGTACTTTTGGGACTTATATGTCCAGTGGTGTCCCTATTAGTGGAATTGTTGATTAGATGACTATGTGGTGAGTGTGATGTGGCTGCGGAATGTGTTCAGATTGTTGGAATGTGATGAGAAGAGTTTATTTGAGAGGTAGAAAGGACTATTGGGTGTTTGATTTCTATCTGGATATGACGTATGGTCTCGAGTTATGGGTGTGTTGAGGGATCTCTCATGTTGTTTAGTTGCGGAGTGATGTAGATTCTCATGTCTTGTTGATGAGTTCAGAATCAAGAAGATTAAGTGATTGCGTAGTAGTCGTGACTGTGGAAGGATATAGAGAGATGTCAGTTTGAGGCAGAGCAGGTGGGTTATCTCCTGCGACGTGTCCTGAGGTTATGTGATCCTTATGATGTTTTGTAGAGAGTTCTCTTTTACCATTGGGGTATATTCGGGCGATTTACGTTTGGATCGGTTGTAACAGTTAACCTGACTATCACGAGGATAAATGCGAGATTTGCAGATGATTTGAGGTATTATATGGTTTGTGTTACATGAGCTTACGCGGGATCTAATTGAATTTCATTGCGGGATTTTGGCAGTAATAGAGTATGGGTATCGTGATGTTATCGAGTGTTTTCTTCTGTGGCTTTGAGCCAAGTTGGGGAGCCTGCTATCGACGAGTTGATTGCACGATTATGTGTTGTATTGGTTTCGGTTCAGGTATACTGGTGAATCACTTATGAGTTGCAGAGGTCAAGATCGAGGATGACTCAGGTAAAGGAAATTCGGGATACAGGTTGTATTACACTCTATGGGTGTATAGGAATCATAAAATAATTGAATGGTTATTCGTGAAGGATGTAGTGCGCACAGAGTATGAATTTGATCGGTGGTATTAAGGAAGGGTTACTTCTTTGAGTGTTGTTGTGCTAATGAGGTACGTGTCTCTTTGCCCGATTGGGCGGAACAATTTAGATTTGAGCAAGGTGGGTGACTCTCGAGAAAGTTCTAATGGATTCAAGATTAATACGTAGCAAGTGAGATTTTTTAACGGATTTGTATACGGCTAGAATCTAAGATTTAAGTTGGATGGTGTCGAGACTTGTGGCATATCTTTTTATCATTATGGATTTTATATTTCGGTATCGAAAAGGTAAAGGAAAATGGATTTAGACTCAATAAGGTATTTTCAGAGTGGGTGTCTTGGTTGTGGTATTTATGGGGGTGCTTAAGAAGAATACAACGGTTTATAGGCCTTAGGGTGGTGTGGTTTTACGTTTGGTTGTCTTGCAAGTGAGCTTTGGGAAAAGATTTTGGAGTTCAGATGAGGAGAAGTGTCAACTTGAGAATAATTTAGAAGAAACTAGGGGATATAGGACAACTGGGTAGTAGGGTAGACCAGTATGGTAATGGTATGTTCGGTTCTTTTGGGTAATTATGATTTAGTGGAGTTCTACAGATGTTTGGCGGCAATATTCTTGGGTTTGGCGACCTGCGGGGGCTTAGTTGAGTTAGAGAGATTTAATTATGATGGCTTGATTATGTACAAATGGATTCCAAGGCATTCTCGAGGATTTCTACCACGGTTTGGGATGGATATTTCCTACCGGTCTGAGGAACATGTTGAGTATTGTGATTTTCTACTGGATGGGATCAAATGGAAGGCTTCTGGCTGATCGGATTTGTACTTGTGACTCAGAATGATTATGAGGTTCTCGTATTTTTCATATGATGTCATGATAGATGTGGGTGTTGTGAGAGGTTTAGATTTACATGTACAAGGTGACAGTTCATTCTTGAAAAGGAAGATCACGAATTTTGGACAGAATGGCTAGTCTCAAATATTTAGATGAATGTTATAACTGCTCGGTAATCCCTGAGAAGGGTGTGTATTTCAAAAAGTGCATAGTGTTTTGATTTGCGGGTGTTCATTGGTATTGCGGTACTCAACTGGTTGATAGACTTCTGATATTCAGATTTTTGCTATGTGGCACGGGTGAATTATAGAAGTATGCCTCTTGGGATGATCATGCATGAAAGATGTGTTAGTCATTCTAGTAATGGAGTTGGGATCAGTTACGGTGATTCATGTGCTCGATGAATTTGGAGACTGGGAGTTCTCAGAAGCATATTATTTTGGGTTGCAGCCTGTTTAAGGTGAGTATTTTATTTAAACTCAGTGGAGGCACTAGTTGGGTTAATTATTTGTGATAGCTACGCGCTATAAGTGTGCATATATGTGAGGTTTGAGCCAATGTGCAGGCATCGAGGCAAGTATTTATACTCGAAAGAATGCTTAGGCTATGATATGCCTAGAGTTGATTGTTAAGCGTAAAGTTATAACATTTCTCGTGTTCTTACCTTTGTTGGGAACTATCTGGTCTACATCTGAGGTTACAAAGAGGCTAATTCTCTCATTTGAGTCATTACTGAGTTCTCGTAGTTACTATTTCTGCGTTAATCTTGCGGGGCAGTTCTCTCATTTGAGTCATTTATTTCTATGACTGAGTACATTTGAATTATTGCGTATTGGCGCACGGATGGCACGAGTTGTGGCTCTGAGTTATATTTGCGTGGCATGTCTGTGGGATAGTTGTGTTTAGTAATATATGGCCATTGGTCCTACAATGAGTACTATAATGTTTGGGACAGTATATTTGGGAGATAATATTGAAATTCGGCTTAGAAAGCGATTATGGTTCTGGTTGGGGCGAGAGAGCTCCATAACTTGTTGATCTGATAAAGGGGTCATGAGATTTATGCGTGTTTCTTTCATTATAAACAATGTACGGAGGTTTTGGGATGAAGTTTTGTTTGATATGGGGTTTAATACCAGTACTTAGTTGATTTAAAGTAGTTACTGTGATCAGGAATGGTGCTACGAGCATGCGAGTTGTGTAATATGTTAGGTGATTATATCTGTGGTTATGGTTATGGCTCGATGCAGCTTGTTCAGACTTATACAATTTGTAAATGTAAGATTCGTGTCTGGAAAATAAATTCTGAAGGTTGGGAATTGAATTCCATGGTTTTTGGGCTAAGGTTAAATTAATGACTTTCAATTATGTTGTGTTGTTAGGCCTATACAATTTACACAGAATAGGGTGGCGTGGGATCACCCCCGGGTACGTGCATGGTAAGATGGAATAATGATTTGGTGGCTTGGAAACAACTCTTGGCACATTCGAGGACAAACGTATGTTTAAGTGGGGGAGAATGTAACGACGCGATCGGTCGTTTTGAGTATTTCAACCCCGTTTCCCCATTTACCGCTCAATTTGTGCTTTACAATTTTTATATGACTTGCCGGGGTAATTGGTTTGGGTCCAGCGAGGTTTTGAAATGAATTGGAACACTTTGTTCCAAGGTTTAGAATTTAAGTTGAAAAGGTTGACCTGATGTGGAATTATGTGTAATGACCCCGGAGAATATTTGCTAAGGAAATTAAGGTTTTGTGGTGCCGAGATAGATCAATCTGCGGCAAGGTTCTAACCCCAAGTCTTCAATTTCGAGTTTGGGTAAAGATTGGTGATTAAAAGTATGATTCTTGGGTGTAAGAGTATTATTTATACGTATCAATAAGGTTTAGGGAAAGATTATTGAGTTCAAATGGGTAAAGATTGGGTTGAAAATGGTAGAAATCTTCAAAGACTATAATTGGAGATTTGAGGGTCGAGTTGATGTCGGAATTTGGTGAAATTTATATGGTTGGACTCGTAGTTGGATGGACGTTCATATTTTGTAACTTTTGTCGGGTTCCGAGACGTGGTCCCCACAAGCGATATTTGAGTTAATTTCGGATTTTTATTGGAAAATTAGTATTTCCTTATGGAATTAATTACAATAATTTGTATTGACTGAATCGAATTAATTGTGGCTAGATACGCGGCTTTCGGAGTCCAATTCTCGTGGCAAAGGCATTGCATAATAAAGAATTACACGATTTGAGGCAAGTAACTCTTCTAATCTTGGAGGTGAGGGTATGAACCCTAAAAATACGTATTATGTGAATTGTTTGGAGGTGACACACATGCTAGGTGACGGGCGTATGGGTGTGCACCGTGTAAATTGTGACTCCGTTAATTCTGTGGTACTGTGTATTTACCTGAAATTATTTGAAATCATGAAAATCTCTACGTACTAGAGCTATTGTGTTGAGATCCATGTTAGAAACTATTTCTAGGCTACATGCTTATACTGTTGGGACCCATTGAGGTCGTTACTGCTGTTGAGTTGTTTGCTTTCATTGCAATTTTATACTCAGTCATATTCATTAATTACATATCATATCTCAGTCTCTGTTGTTATTCATTGATACATCATATCATCATTTTTGGGCTAGTTTCATGACATTGTGAGCCCGTGAGAGAGAGACTGGAGAGATTTATGACTGAGTGAGGCCGGGGGCCTGACTGTAAGGATATATTTTGGATCGGGATGGACGCCGCAGCATGCCATATTGGCTTTATATATATTATTATTATATGGATCGAGGTTGCCCTCCTGCAGCAGGCCTTATAGACTTTCAATAGAACGTGAGTTGTCCATGCAGCACGTGAGTTATCCGTGCAGATCCAGATATTGATACTATAGCACGTGAGTTGTCCATGCGGATCCAGATTGATACTATAGAACGTGAGTTATCCGTGTGAATCCAGATTGATACTATAGCACGTGAGTTGTCCGTAAGGTTTATAGCTCTTGGGTTGAAGGAGCCCCTCCGAAGTTTGCACACACCCTCAGTGAACGCGGTTGATATTATTGAGGGATGAATCTTTCCTAGACATTGATCTTGTCCGAAGCATTATATACCTAGAGATGGATCTTCTACACAGGCTGGATTGGCCCTACTCGGTACTGAGTGACTGATGATCAGTTGATGTGTATATTCCAGGATGGATCTTCCCTGGGCCGGATTGGCCATATACAGTACCGAGTAATTGAGCATGATGAGTGGATTGTGTGAGACAGTGAGATTGAGTACTCTGAGAGTGTAAGTACATGAGTTCAACTCTGAGATACATTGCATTGACATGCACAAATGACATACATGCATAGAGATGTATTTTTTCTCATGTTGTACGGTATCACGTCATTTATGACTTCTCACACATATTGGCATATGGGCATAGTGATGCACTTGTTTTACACTGGTTATCAGGAAAGAAAATGAGACATCTTAATTATCATTGAAAGGATTTTAAGAAAATTACTGTTCTCAAACTTATTCATATTTTTGGTAACTTCGGTAAACAAATTGGGTTTTCACTGATGTACTTGAAAGGAAGAACTATTTATAGAAATCACGAATTAAGCTGAACATTTTATCTCTGAGTTACTTTTTGTATTACTTGATTTATGTTGTTATGAGCTGCTGTTGGTTATGGGAGTTGAACTCTGACCTTGGTACAAGCTCGTTATTAATTTCAACCAAAGGTTAGGTTTGTTACTTATTGAGTACATGGGGTTGGTTGTATTTATACTACACTTCTGCACCTTGCGTGCAGATGTTGGCTGCTGATGTTGCTGTGTTCGTTGGGAGCTGGATGTGAAGATGTACCAGCAACTCGATTGTAGCTGCCTCTTGTTCATGGTAGCTTTAGATTCATAAAGCGCTATTTATGTACTTTTCAAACAGATGATGTATTACTTCATAACAATTTTGTATAATCTACTCTTGGAGGCTCATGATTTGTACTATTTGTTCTTGGGGAATGTAGAAGATTAAGATTTTTCTTTACTTAAATTGTTTTAATAATTGTTATTAGAATTGGATAGTTGATAATTGGCTTACCTAGCGGGTTGGGTTAGGTGCCATCATGACTAGTTGGATTTTGAGTCGTGACAATTTAGTATTAGAGCTCTAGGTTCATAGATTCTGCAAGTCATGAGCAAGTGTCTAGTAGAGTCTTGCTGATCGGTATGATGACGTCCATACCTATCTTCGAGAGGTTACAGAACATTTAGGATATACTTACCATCTTTCTTTTCTTATCGTGCGGCATTGATTAAGCTTGAAGCGTAACTCTTTGAATTCTTTCAACGCATTCGTATGCGCACATGAGCACATGAGCACTCGGTAACAGCTGTGCATCGACAGCTTGTGATTCCATGGTTGAGGTGCGAGATGTGCTTTTGGAGTGCTGATGATGGGCCAGTCTGGGGACTTAAGGCCGGCTTTTTACTGTAGCTTAAGCAAAGAGATTTTGATTGTGTGAGCACGTGCTTTTGGGACTTATATGGCCAATGGTGTCCCTAATAGTAGAATTTGTGATTGGATGACTATGTGGTGTGTATGAGGTGGCTGTGGAATGCATTCGGATTGTTCAAATATGATGGGAAGAGTTTACTTGAGAGGTAGCAAGGACTATTGGGTGTTTGATTTCTGTCTTGATATGGCGTATGCTCTCAAGTTATGGGTGTGTTGAGGGATATATCATGTTGTTTAGTTGTGGAGTGAAGTAGATTCTCATGTCTTGTTGATGAGTTCAAAATCAAGAAGCTTAAGTGATTGCGTAGTAGTCGTGACTGTGGAAGGATATAGAGAGATGTCAGTTTGAGGCAGAGCAGGTGGGTTATCTCCTGCGAGGTGTCCTGAGGTTGTGTGATCCTTATGATGTTTTGTAGAGAGTTGTCTTTTACGAGTGGGGGTATATTTATGCGATTTGAGTTTGGATCGGTTGTAGCAATTGACCTGAATATCACGATGATGAATGCGAGATTTGCAGATGATTTGAGGTATTATATTGTTTGTGTTACATGAGCTTACGTAGGATTTAGTTGAATTTCATTGCTGGATTTTAGCAGTAATAGAGTATGGGTATCGTGATGTTATCGAGTGTTTTGTTCTGTGGCTTTGAGCCAAGTGGGGGAGCCTACTATCGACGAGTTGATTGCACAATTATGTGTTGTATTGGTTTCGGTTTGGGGTATACTGGTGAATCCGTTATGACTTGTAGAGGTCAAGATTGAGGATGACTCGGGTAAAGGAAATTTGGGATACATGTTGTATTACACTCTATGGGTGTATGGGAATCATAAAATAATTGAGTGGTTATTCGTGAAGGATATAGTGCGCATAGAGTGTGAATTCGATCGGTGGTATTAAGGAAGTGTTACTTCTTTGAGTGTTGTTGTGCTAATGAGGCACGTGTCTCTTGGCCTATTTGGGCAGAACAATTTAGATTTGAGCAAGGTCGGTGACTCTAGAGAAAGTTCTAATGGATTCAAGATTAATACGTAGCAATTGAGATTTTTTTTACGGATTTGTATGTGGCTAGAATCTGAGATTTTAGTTGGATGGTGTCGAGACTTGTGGCATATCTTCTTATCATTATGGATTTTATATTTCGGTATCGAAAAGGTGAAGAAAAATGGCTTTAGACTCAATAAGGTATTTTCAAAGTGGGTGTCTCGGTTGTGGTATTTATGGGGGTGCTTAAGAAGAATACAACGGCTTATGGGCCTTAGGGCGGTGTGGTTATACGTTAGGATGTCTTGTAAGTGAGCTTTAAGAAAGGATTTTGGAGTTCAGATGAGAATAAGTTTCAACTTGAGAATAATTTAGAAGAAACTCGGTGATATAGGATAACTGGGTAGTAGGCTACACTAGTATAAGAATGGTATGCTCGGTTATGTTGGGTAATTATGATGCAGTGGTGTTCTACAGATGTTTGGCGGCAATATTCTTGGGTTTGGAGACCTACGGGGGCTTAGTTGAGTTAGAGAGATTTAATTCTGATGGCTTGATTATGTACAAATGGATTCCAAGGCATTCTCGAGGATTTCTACCACGGTTTGAGATGGATATTTCCTACCGGTCTAAGGAACATGTTGAGTATTGTGAGTTTCTACCGGATGGGATCAAATGGAAGGCTTCTGGCCGATCGGATTTGTATTCTACTTATGACTCAGAATGATTATGAGGTTCTCGTATTTTTTCATATGATGGCATGATAGATATGGGTGTTGTGCGGGGTTTAGATTTATATGTACAAGGTGACAGTTCATTCTTGAAAAGGAAGATCACGAATTTTAGACAGAATGGCCAGTCTCAAATATTTAGATAAATGTTATAACTGCTCGGTAATCCCTGAGAAGGGTGTGCATTTCAAAAAGTGCATAGCATTTTGATTTACGGGTGTTCATTGGTATTGCGGTACTCAACTGGTTGATAGACTTCTGATATTCATATTTTTGCTATGTGGCACGGGTGAATTATAGAACTATTCCTCGTGGGATGATCGTGCATGAAAGATGTGTTAGTCATTCTAGTGATGGAGTTGAGATCAGTTACGGTGATTCATGTGCTCGATGAACTTGGAGACTGGAGTTCTCAGAAGCATATTGTTTCAGGTTGCGGCCTGTTTAAGGTGAGTATTTTATTTAAACTAGCGGATGCACTAGTTGCATTAATTATTTGTGATAGCTACGCGCTATAAGTGTGCATATATGTGAGGTTTGAGCCAATGTGCAGGCATTGGGGCAAGTATTTATACTCGAAAGAATGCTTAGGCTATGATATTCCTAGAGTTGATTGTTAAGTGTAAAGTTATAACATTTCTTGTATTCTTACCTTTGTTGAGAACTATCTGGGCTACATTTGAGGTTACAAAAAGGCTAATTCCCTGGATAAACGGGGTAGTTACTATTTCTGCGTTAATCTTGCGGGGCAATTCTCTCATTTGAGTCATTTCTTTCCATGACTAAGTACATTTGAATTGTTGCGTACTGGCGCACGGATGGCACGAGTTGTGGCTCTGAGTTATATTTGTGTGGCATGTCTGTGGGATAGTTGTGTTTAGTAATATATGGCCATTAGACCTAGAATGAGTACTATCAGGTTTGAAACAGTATATTCGGGAGGATAATATTGCAAATCAGCTTAGAAAGCGATTATGGTTTTGGTTGGGGCGAGAGAGCTCCATGACTTGTTGATCTGATAAAGGGGTCATGAGAGTTCTGCGTGTTTCTTTCATTATCAACAGTGTAGGAAGGTTTTGGAACGGAGTTTTGTTTGATATGGGGTTTAATACCAGTACTTGGTTGATTCGAAGTAGTTACTGTGATCAAGAATGGTGCTACGAGCATGCGAGTTGTGTAATATGTTAGGTGATTATATACGTGGTTATGGTTATGGCTCGATGCAGCTTGTTCAGACTCATACAATGTGTAAATGTAAGATTCGTTTCTTGAAAATAAATTCTAAAGGTTGGGAATTGAATTCCAAGGTTTTTGGGCTAAGGTTAAATTAATGACTTTCAATTATGTTGTGTTGTTAAGCCTATACAATTTACACAGAATAGGGTGGCGTGGGATCACCCCCGAGTACGTGCGTGGTAAGATGGAATAATGATTTGGTGGCTTGGAAACAACTCTTGGCATGGTCGAGGACGAACGTATGTTTAAGTGGGGGAGAATGTAACGACGCGATCGGTCGTTTTGACTATTACAACCACATTTTCCCATTTACCGCTCAATTTGTGCTTTATAATTTTTATATGACTTGCCAGGGTAATTGGTTTGGGTCCGGCGAGGTTTTGAAATGAATTGGAACACATAGTTCCAAGGTTTAGAACTTAAGTTGAAAAGGTTGACCGGATGTGGAATTATGTGTAACGATCCCGGAGAATTTTTGCTAAGGAAATTAAGGTTTTTTGGTGTCGAGATAGATCAATTCGCGGCACGGTTCTAACCCATAGTCTTCAATTTAGAGTTTGGGTAAAGATTGGTGATTAAGAGTATGATTCTTGGATGTAAGAGTATTATTTATACGTATCAATAAGGTTTAGGGAAAGATTATTGCGTTCAAATGGGTAAAGATTGGGTTGAAAATGGTAGAAATCTTCAAAGACTATAATTGGAGATTTGAGGGTCAAATTGATGTCGGAATTTGGTGAAATTTGTACGGTTGGACTCATAGTTGGATGAACGTTCATATTTTGTAATTTTTGTCGGGTTCCGAGATTTTTTAGTTAATTTTGGATTTTTATTGGAAAATTAGTATTTCCTTGTAGAATTAATTATAATAATTTGTGTTGACTGAATCAAATTAATTGTGGCTAGATACGAGTCTTCCAGACACCAATTCTCATGGCAAAGGCATTACAAAATAAAGAATTGCATGATTTGAGGTAAGTAACTCTTTTAATCTTGGAGCTGAGGGTATAAACCTTGAAAATACGTATTATGTGAATTGCTTAGAGGTGACACACATGCTAGGTGACGGGCGTGTGGGCGTGCACCGTGTGAACTGTGACTCTGTTAATTCTGTGGTACTGTGTCATTACCTGAAATTATCTGAAATCATGAAAATCTCTACGTACTAGAGCTATTGAGTTGAGATCCATGTTAGAAACTATTTCTAGGCTACATGCTTATACTGTTAGGACCAATTGAGGTCGTTACTGCTTTTGAGTTATTTGCTTACATTGCAATTTCATACTCAGTCTCTGTTGTTATTCATTGATACATCATATCATCATTTTCGGGCTAGTTTCATGACATTGTGAGCCCGTGAGAGAGAGACTGGAGAGTTTGATGACTGAGTAAGGCCGAGGGCCTGACTGTGAGGATAGTTTTGGGATCGGGCTGCACGCCGCAGCAGTCCATATTGGCTTTATATATATTATTATTATAAGGATCGGGGCTGCCCGCCTGCAGGAGGCCTTATAGGCTTTAAATAGCATGTGAGTTGTCCGTGTAGCATATGAGTTGTCCATGCAGATCCAGATATTGATACTATAGCACGTGAGTTGTCCGTGCGGATCAAAATTGATGCTATAGCACGTGAGTTGTCCGTGCAAATCCAGATTGATACTATAGTACGTGAGTTGTCCGTGCGGTTTATAGCGCTTAGGCTGAAGGAGCCCCTCCGGAGGCTGCACACACCCCTAATGGACGCGGTTGATATTATTGAGGGATGGATCTTCCCTACACATAGATCTTGTCCGAAGCACTATATACCTGGAGATGGATCTTCTCCACGGGCTGGATTGGCACTACTCGGTACTGAGTGACTGATGATCAGTTGATGTGTATATTCCGAGATGGATCTTCCCTGGGCCCGACTGGCCATATACAATACCGAGTGATTGAGCATGATGTGTGGAATGTGTGAGACAGTGAGATTGAGTACTCTGAGAGTGTGAGTATATGAGTTCATCTCTGAGATACATTGCATTGACATGCATACATGACATACATGCATAGCGATGTATTTTTCCTCATAATGTACGATATCACGTCATTCATGACTTCTCATACATATTGGCATATGGGCATAGTGATGCATTTGTTTTACACTGGTTATCTGGAAAGAAAATGAGACATCTTAATTATCATTGAAAGGATTTTGGAAAAATTACTGTTTTCAAACTTATACATATTTTTGACAACTTCGGTAAATGATTTGGGTTTTTACTGATGTGCTTGAAAGGCAGAACTATTTTCAAAAATCATGAATTAAGCTGAACATTTTATCTCTGAGTTACCTTTTGTATTTCTTGCTTTATGTTGTTATGAACTGCTTTTGGTTATGGGAGTTGAACTCTGACCTTAGTACATGCTCGTCACTACTTTCAACCTAAGGTTAGGTTTGTTACTTATTGAGTACATGGGGTCGGTTGTACTCATACTACACTTCTGCACCTTGCGTGCAGATGTTGGCTGTTGATGTTGCTGTGTTGGTTGGGAGCTGGATCTGAAGATGTACCCGCGACCCGGTTGTAGCTGCCTCTTGTTCATGGTAGCCTTAAATTCATAAAACTCTGTTTGTGTACTTTTCAAACAGATGATGCATTACTTCATACCAGCTTTGTATACTCTATTCTTAAAGGCTCATGATTTGTACTACCAGTTCTTGGGGAATGTATAAGATTAAGATTTTTCTTTACTTAAATTGCTTTAATAATTTTTATTGGAATTGGATAGTTGATAATTGGCTTACCTAGCGGGTTGGATTAGGTGCCATCACGACTAGTTGGTTTTTGGGTCATGACACTTTCCCACCCTATTCTCCATCCATACCAATCCC
>AWOL01S0010786.1:91313-143374 GCA_000715115.1 Nicotiana otophora | reverse complement strand
GAGGGTGAGGAGAGTAGCATAAAATGTTATTTTTTCAAAAACTATTTTCTACTCTAACCAAACATTAGAAAATACTTTTGCGAATATCGCAATTGCAAACTCTTGTTCGCAATTACAATATCTGCAGCTGGGCAAAATGTTGCGATTTAGGTACTTAACTCATTTTACAGCATTTTTGAACCCTAGACTCTATAGAGGCGATTTTTGGAAAGCAATTTCTTTCCAAATTCATAAGTTAGTAATCTTAACTTGTTTTTGTTCAATATCCATTACTTTTTCATGCATGTTATCATCAAATCTAGGAATTTCAAAGTAGAAATTGGGGGGTTTTGGGTAGAATTTAGGGATTTGGTAAAATTAAGATTAAACCTCAAATTGAGGTCAGATTTCGAAACAAATCATATGTCCGGGCTCGAGGTGAATAGGTCATCGGTATTTGGTCTTAATTTCGGATTTCGACCACGTGGGTTCGAATATATGTTAAAGATTGAACCTTTTTCATTCGAGGGTAGACTCTAAAGCTTGTTTTGACTCGTTTGAACAATATTTGACTAGATTTGATTGGTTTGGAGTCTTGTTCTAAAGGAAAATCCATGTTGGATTATTAGTCGTGTTCCGAAAAGAGGTAAGTTTCTTGGTTAACCTTGATTTGAGAGAAATAGGGTAGAATCGAGTCTATTCGCTATGTGATCTATGCGTTGGCTATGCTATAAGCATGCAGGTAGAATCAGCCTTATTTGTATCATGTTTTGTGTATTATATCTTCCACGCTTTAGATAGATTATTTAATTCTTTAATTTATCGTATTCATGTAATTTTTTATGTTGAGATTATTGAGATATTGGTGTTGAGATCGTTGAATTGTTCATTGGTTGTTGGTGATATTTGTTGGAAGATTCTCATATGACGAGTTGTGTTCAAATACTATTGTTGATATTGAATTTTCTTCCCACCTTACTTGGTAATGTGTTGTATATGATTGCTTGGTGAGAAGGAGTGAAATGCATGAAGGGTATTTCCGTGCTTGTGAGGAAGAGTGATTGTGTAGGAAAGGTGTTTTCGTGCCTTATTTATATACTGATATTATTCTTTGAGTGAACGTGCTGATATATGCACGAAGGTATTTCCGTACTTGTTATTATTTTATAATGTGAGGATGAGAGTAAAAGCACGAAGGGTGATGCAGTGCAATTGTTTCAACATTACAAGGTGATGATGAGAGTAAAAGTACGAAGGGTGATGCCGTGCAATTTTCTTGATTTCATTTCTCTTTACATTGATATTTGGAATGTGGACTTGGCTTTGTGGTTTCATTATTTACTTTTGAAAGAGGCTTACACAGTGACACTTTAATTTATGTTTTCGTTATATGCCCCTTCACTTGTGTACTTGTTATCCCGTTCACTTGTCATTATCCCGTTGTTATATTTGATACTCTATCTGTTATTTCGTTACTTCTTGATATATAACTGCATAGGTTCATTGTAGGTCTGTAACGACTCGACTTGTCGGTTTGAGCATTTGCATTTAGTTTGGGGGTTTGAGGTCATAAGTAGCTTCATATGATATATTATGGCTTGTGTGTATCGTTAGTTTTGGTTTTTGAGTGATTCGATATTGATTTGGAAGAATGATTCTTAACTAGGAAGCTTTAAGTTATAAGAGTTGACCAAGTGTGACTTTTGGGTAACTAACCTTGGATCAAAGTTTTGGTGGTTCTATTAGATCCGGATGGTGATATTTGACTTGGGCGTATGCCTGGATATGAATTTGTATGTTTCTAGAAGGTTTCGGTTCTATTTAGCGAAAATTGGCAATTTGAAGGTTTGGAAAGTTCATAGTTTTGACTTGGAGTTGTCTTCGAGGTTATCAGCTTTGGATTGTTTTTCTGGCAGTTAGAATAGGTTCATTATTTCATTTGAAACTTGTGTGTAAAATTTGAGGTCATTTCGAGTTGTTTAGAGGTGTACGACATAAGTTCAGAATTAGGAAATTTGAAGTAGTTCATTAAGATGGATCTAGATCGATGTTTCATGGTTTTGATGTTATTTTGTGTGGTTTGAGGCCTCGAGTAGGTTTGTGTTGTGTTTTGGGATTAGTTGGTATGAATGAACGGGGTCCTGGGGGCCTCGGGTGAGTTTCAGATGAGTTTCAGATTATTTTGGTCTTGATGGGCAGTTTTGATTCTGGTTTATCTCACCTGCGCAGGTGTGGTTGCAGTTACGGACCGCTTATGCAAGAGAGGATTTTGTTTCTGTGAAGGGGAAGTGGTCTAGGAATTTTCTTTTGCGGAGCATGAAGCGCAAATGCGGAGGCACTTCTGCGTATTTTCTTGCGCACCTGCGGAGCCGCAGATGTATGTTCTTGTCCGCAGATACGGGTGCGGTCAGTTTCAGTGGAACTCGTAGATGCGAGTTGTTTGTCGCACAGGCCACGCCACAGGTGTGGCTGCTTGTTCCCTAGATGAGGAGATGCCTGGGTAGATTCTATATATCAAGGGTTTTTGTTCATTTGATCACATCTTGAGATTGGGAGCTCGGATTTGGATGATTCTTGAGGCGATTTTTACGATTTGGATTGGGGTAATTATATTTTACTCGGATTTGATTATTTCACTTGATTCCATCTTTTATTTTAGCATTTGATTAATGAATCTAAAAGAGAAATTGGGGGTGTTTTGTCAAAAATCTTTTAAAGTGAATATTTGAGATTTAAACATCAATTTGGAATCGGATTTGAGTAAACTTAGTATGGCTGGACTCGCATTCGAATGAGTTATCAGAATTTGTGAGTTTTTTGGGTTATGGGGTGCGGGACCAGGTTGAATGTTTTGTTGACTTTGAGTATTTGGTTAAAGATTCAATCTTTATCATTTCGGTTTGTTTCCTATGACATTAGTTGATACTTTTGAGTTGCTTTTGGCTAGTTTTGAGCCATTCGGAAGTCGATTTTTGTGGGATGGCATTTCTAGAGAATTATGTTGGCTTGTTCGAGGTAAGTAACACATCTAAAATTTGATTTGAGGGTAATTATCTCGGATAACTATGATATTTGAGATGTATTGGGGGTGAGGTGACGGGCATGTGTGCGTGCACTATAGTATTCATAGAACCGATTTGGTATTGATTTTGAGGTGATGCATAAGCCAGGCCCATATTGGCTAAGTAATACTAATTAGGGGGTACGCGTGCACCAGGCCCCCCTGATTGGGCTATGTGGTATTGATTAGTGTTTGGGCTACGATCTGCCCCGTCAAAGTTTAATACTATACTCAGCGTAGGCACAATAATATATATTTCCTTTGGCGAGGGGCATTATGCAAGGCACCCGTACAGTGCTTAGTGTGGTTGTGTGTTTGAAGGTGAGGGGCACTTGTGCCAGGCACCGGGAGCGTGATGAGTGTGGTTATACTAGATGATTTTACTATGTTGTTATTGACTTGACATGTATATTTGACATGTAGGCATAGTGATATATTTTCTCATGCTAGGTGGTAAATGAAATGTCTTATCTGTTTGGGCTTTGAATGTTATACTTGAAAAGCATGTCTAAATGGCCGTAACTATGAACAAGGTGAACATGATATCATTGAGTTATTACTTTTACTATTTCCATTATTTCCTCAGTTGTTGTTGATTATTTTTGTCGGTTACTGGCTGTTTCGTCTGAGCTTGTCACTACTTTCAGTCCAAGGTTAGGTATGTTACTTATTGAGTACATGGGGGCGGTTGTACTCATACTATACTCTACACTTCATGTGAAAATCCAGGTATTTCTAAGCGTGGTGATTGCTAGAGTTTGAACCGATACCAGCTTGAAGAGACTACAAGGTAGATGCTATCTCGTTTGCAGACCTAGGAGTTCTATTATTGATGTTCTATTGTTCAGATAGTTGTATTGAGGATTTGGCCTTGTATTTTGACATTCGATAGTGCTCAAGCACTCATTGACACTAGATCTTTGGGATGGATGTAGTTGTGTTATCTTTGTTTTCTTATATATTTAATGACATTTCTGTTGTTGAGATTTATAAATTTCTTTCGGAGTTTAGTGTTATTGTGAAACTGTTGGCTTGCCTACCAAGTAGCATTAGGCATCATCACATCCTGTGGAATTTTGGATCGTGACAAGTTGGTATCAGAGCCCTAGGTTCATAGGTTCTACGAGTCATGAGAAAGTGTCTAACAGAGTCTTGCAGAATGGTATGATGATGTCCATACCTATCTTCGAGAGGCTACAGGGCATGTAGGAAACTTCTTATCTTTCTTTCCATATCGTGCGACATTTATTTAGCTTGTAGCATATCCCGTTGAATTTGTTCCATCCGCGCATATGTTATGTTGAGCACTTTGGTATCAGCTTTGCATTGACGGCTAGTGATTTCATGGATGAGGTGAGAGATGTGTTCCCGGTGTTGTGGAGATAGGCTAGTCTGGAGGACTTGAGGCCAGGTTCAGACCGCAGTTCGAGCTCGGTGATTCTAGTTGTGTGACTACATGCTGATGGACTTATATGTTCGATAGTGTCCCTAGGAATGGGATGATATTCTTAGTGAGTGGTTAGATAGCTTTATGATTAGTATGATGTGACTGTGGTATATGCTTAGATGATTTGCATGTGACGAGAATAATTTGCTTGGGATGCAAAAGGACTATAGATGCTTGATTTCTATCTTGATGTGTTGTATAGTCTCGAGTTTCGAGTGTGTTAAGGGATCTTTTAGCTGTACATTTGTGGAATAAAGTAGATTCTTATGTCTTGTTGACAAGTTTAGACTCGGGAGGATTTCATGATTGCATAGTGGTTGCAACCATGATGGGGTCATTGCAACCTACGGGGTGGTCTACGGATGTGTGATCTTTATAATGTTTCTGTGGAGAAGTTTTCTTTCTACCAGTGGGTTATATGTGTTGCAATTTGAGTTTGTGTCATTCGAGGAAGATCACATGACTGTCACAAGGATGGATATGCGCTTAGAAGATAATATAACATATTTTATGAATGATGCTACATGAGCTTATGAAAGATTTAGTTGAATTACAGTGTGAGATCATGGCAATTATGGAGTAAGGGTTTTATGGGTTATCAGATATTGTGTTATATGACTTTGAGCCAAGTGGGGGAGTCTACTATCGACAATCAAATTGCATGGTAATGTGTTATGTTAGTTTTGGTCTAAGGCATACATGTGGATATGTTATGACTTGAAGTGGTTGATTTTGAGGATGACTCGAGTAAGAAAATTTCTGGATGCCTGATGTATTACACATTATGGATTTATGAAAATCTTGGAGTGATTCAGGTTTGTTATTTGTGGTGGAGGTAGTGTGCAAGGAGAAGGGATACACTCGATTGCTTAAAGGTGGGGTTGCTTCTTTAGGTATTTATGTGCTAATGGAGCACAAGTTGTTCAGTTTGTATTGGCGGTGCATTAGGAGATTAGAGCAGAGTGGATGACTCCCGAGAAAATTCTAATGAATTCAAGATTCATGTGTGGTATTGAAGGTTTCCCGGAATTGTATATGGCTAAGAACTGAGATAGCATTGGGTGGTTCTAAGACTTGCAGTATTTTTGTATTATTAGAGATTCTATATTTCAGTATCATAGAGGTTAAAGACCATCTTTAATTTACAGAAGGTCTCTTTAGAGTGGGTGTCTCAGTTGCGGTACAATCGGGTGCTTAAGAGGAAATACAATGACTTATGGGCCTTAAGACGATGTGGTTTCATGCTAGGATCTCTTATGGTGAGCTTTGGGTTAAGGATCGTAGTGTAATAGCAAGGAAAAGTGTTAACTGGAAGGCAAATCGAGAGGAACTCGAAAATATTGGTCATCTTGGTAGTGGTTCGAGTCGGCATGATAATAGAAACGATCTGTTCTTTTGGTTCTTTTGGTATGGCGAGGCTTTTTAGGTGTGTTGTGGCAATTCTCTTGGGCTTGCAATCTGCATGACTTGGTTGAGATAGAGGGATTCAGTTCCGATGGCTTGGTTTGTGCTAATGGGCCTCGGAGAGTTCTCCATGATTTTGACCACGGCTTGGGACAGATGTTTTCAACAAACATGAGGAGTATGTTGCATGTTGTGATTTTCTCTTGGATGGTAGTCGAGTGGAAGGTATCTAGCTAATGGAGTGTGTATCCTACTTGGGGTTTAGGGTTGATAGTGTGGTTCTCGTGTTTTCATATGATGGCATGATAAATACAGTGCGACGTGTGGGATTAAGGTTTGCATGTACGAGGTTGCGGTTCCGTTTGAAGGGAAGGTCATGAGTTCTAGACAGCATGGACGATTTTGGATGTTTAGAAGAATGCTGGCACTATCTGGTATCACCTGAGATAAGTGTGCATTTTAGAAGGCGTATTGTGTTTTAACTTTCGAATGCTTGATTGGTATTATGGTAATTGTCTGGTTGACCAACTATTGATGTTCCGATTTTGCTATGTGGCACAAAAGAATTATGGAAGTATTTCTCTTTAGATGAATCTATATGTGGGATGTGTCAGGTATTTGAGTGGTGGAGTTGGGATCGGATATGGAGTTTATTGTATTCTAGGGATTTAAATAGTAAGAGGGTTCTTAGAGGCAAATTGTTCTTTGGTTGTGGACGGTGAAGAATGTTTAAGAGTTTGACGTTGATTGTATGTGTTATGAATAGGTTATTATGCATTTTTGGAGGTTATATACCTATTCCGTGAGGATCAAAATTGATTTGGAGTCCATTGGAAGGCCCAATGATAATGTGTATTCTATATCGGGCCAGATTTGTTTACTAAGCACACATATTGTTGAGGGGTGTATTATTCGGTTAGAATTTATCTTATTCGTGTCTGATGTGTTCCATGTGTCACTCTTCTATGCTAATATGTGTTGTGAGACTGTTGACTATTTACACACATGATGCAGTTATGTTTGGGCCTTGTGGCAGAATTCGAGCGAGATGGCTCTTGGGGTGTTGAATGATTTGTGGCACCTTGGTTATGCCTTCCTGTTGGTGCTATATTGTGCTATCCGTTTCTTCATGGTTATGGTCATGCTCCTGGCATGTTTGTTGTTGGTATACAAGTGGTTTTTGATTGCGAGCATCAAGGCTCAAGGTATTTCATGTGGACCAGTATCTGAATTGGGTCATGCATTACAGTAGAGTTGTGTTGGGTTATTATCCTTTATGCTTATTTCGTGTGTTTTGGTTCTTAACTGTGAGATGGGTTCATAGCATTAAGCTTTTTGGTGGCATCTGTTGAGCTTGCGAGACAGTTCTCTCATTTGATTCCCATTTCATGATTGGGTACATTCGAGTTGTTGCTTGCTTGGGGAACATATTGGATGGTATGTGGCTCTAGGTAGTGTTGGTGTTGTATGTTGGTCGAGCAACTTTTACTAGATGTGATGGGGCTATTGGACCTGGAATGGGTGCTATCGGATTTGATTAAGGTATGTTTGGAAGAATAATGTCATTAGTGAGTTTAGAATTTGGCTATGGTTCTTGTCGGGCAAGAGAGCTCCATAAATTGTTGATATAATTGGTGGTTATGAGTTTGTTCGTGTTTCTTTCAATATTGGGAGTGTACAAAGATTTAGGATAAGGTTTTATTTGATATGAGGTTTGTTACCGGTATCGGGTTGGCTATTGAGCAGTTATTATGGTCGAAAATTATTTCTATGTTTATCTGAGTTATGCGGTATATCATGTGATTATATCTTGGGTTATGGTTATGACTGGATACATCTTTCTCATACCTATACAATGTATAGATGCGAGAATTAGGTCTTTTAATGAATTTCGCATGTTAAAGATTGGGTTCCGAGGCTTGTGGACTAAGGTTGAAGTAATGATCTTCAGTTAAGATATGTTGTCAGGATTATATGGATTGGGGTGAGATATCACCCATGGGTATGTCTATGGTGAATTCATATAGTGTTATGATGGCTTTGGAACGACTCTTGGCACGTTCGAGGATGAACGTATCTTTAAGTGGGGGAGCATGTGTGGATTGAGGCCTCGAGTAGGTTCGTGTTGTGTTTTGGGATTGGTTGGTGTGATTGGATGGGGTCCAGGGGACCTCTGGTGAGTTTCGGATGAGTTTCGAATTATTTGGTCTTGATGGGCAGTTCTAATTATGGTATATCGTACCTACGCAGATATGGTCACAGGTGCGGACCGCTTATGCAAGAGAGAATTTCGCGTCTGCGAAGGGGAGGTGGTCTAGGAGTTTCACTTTTGTAGAGCGCGAGGCGCAGATACGGAGGTGCTTCTGCGTGTTTCCTTGCGCAGATGCAGAGCCGCAGATGCATGTTCTTGTCTGCAAATGCGAGCGTTTTCAGTTTCAGTGGAACTCGCAGATGCGAGTTGCTTGTTGCATATGCGACATTGCAGGTGCAATGCCGCAGGTGAGATGCCGTAGGTGCGACGCCGTCAGTGCAATGCCGCAAGTGCATATGCTTGTACCGCAAATGCAGAGATGCCTGGGAAAATTCTATATATCGAGGGTTTTGGTTCATTTTTCACATTTTGAGATTGGGAGCTCGGATATCCACGATCCGTGAGTCTATTCTCACGATTTGGATTAGGGTACATATTTTTGAATCGGACTTGATTATTTTACATAATTCCATCTTTGATTGATGAATTTAAAAGAGAAATTGGAGGTTTTTATTAAAACTTCTAGAGTGAATATTTAAGAATTGAACATCGATTCGGAGTCAGATTTGAGTGACATTAGTATGGTTGGACTTATATTCAAATGGGTTTTCAGAATTTGTGAGCTTTATCGGGTTTCGGAGCGCGGGATCGGTTTGACGTTTTTATTGACTTTGAGTATTTGATTAAAGCTTCGACCTTTATCATTTGGGTTTGTTTCCTATGTCATTATTTGATATTTTTGGGTTGCTTTTGGCTAGTTTTGAACCGTTCAGAGGCCAATTTGCGTGGGATGGCATTTCTAGAGCTTTGTGTTGTCTCGTTCGAGATAAGTAACATATCAAAACTTGGATTTCAGGGTAATTTTCCCTGATAATTATGATATTTGAGATGTGTTGGGGGTGACGCATGTGCTAGGTGATGGGCGGTTTGTGCGTGCACCGGTGTATTCATGATCCAGGTGTACTTTAGACTATTATAGGACTTGTCTTCTATCATGCCTCGTTATATCAATGTTTCCTCTATGTGTAAGACTATTTGAGCTATGATTCATGTTATAAATCATGTCTAGGTTATGTGCTTATTTCTTCAAGACATAATAGGGCTATACTTGTTGTGTGGGTTGTTTCCTTAAATATAGTCATATTCTCAGTCATAATTCTTCATCTGCATGTTATATCTCACTCTCTATACCTTTTATGTTTGTCATATCATATGTTGTTGTTGTCTTCTATATGTGATACCATATGGGCTAAGTTCCATGAGATGTAAGCCATTGCGATTTGAGCGGTTGATGATTGAGCTTGGGCCATAGAGCCGATTTGGTATTGATTTTGAGGTGACACATAAGAGAGGCCCATATTGGGCTAAGTAGTATTGATTAGGGGCGTCGTGTTCCCCAAGCCCCCCTATTAGGCTATGTGATATTGATTAGTGCTTGGGTTCGGGTCTGCCCCTCCAGGGTTTGATATTACAGTGAGCGCAGGCACCGTGATGTATATGTGCTTTGGTGAGAGGAATTACGGCAGGCACCCGTACAGTGCTGATTATGGTTATGCGTGTGATGATGATGGGCACTTGTGCCAGGCACTGGGAGCGTGATGAGTGTCGTTATACCGGATGATTTCAATGTGGTGTTATTGACTTGACATATAGGCATAAAGATGTATTTTAGTCATACTAGCTGGTACATGAAATGTCTTATCTATGTTGGCTTTGATTGTTATACTTGGAAATAAGGTCTAATGTCGCGTAATTGTGAACTAGTTGAACATGATATCACTGATTTATTTACTTTTATTGTTTCCATTATATCCTGAGTTGTTATTGATTATTGATGTTGGTCACTAACTATTTCTTTCGAGCTGGTCACTGCTTTCAGCTCAAGGTTAGGTTTGTTACTTATTGAGTACATGTGGTCGGTTGTACTCATACTATACTCTGAACTTCATGTACAGATCCAGGTATTTCTGGGCGGGATGATTGCTAGAGTTTGCACCGATACCATCTTGAAGAGACTACGAGGTAGCTACTATGTTGTTCGCAGACTATGGAGTTCTCTTTCATTTATTTCTATTATTACTGTTGAATTGTTCAGAAAATTGTATTGAATATTTGGCCTTGTATTTTGACATTTGGTAGTGTTTATGTACTCGTTGACACCACATCTTTGGGATGGTTGTAGTTGTGTTATCGTTGTTTTCTAAGATATTTAATGACATTTTCGCTATTGGGATTTATAAATTTCTGTTTTACCAAGTTCAGTGTTATTGTGAAACTGTTGGCTTGCCTACGAAGTAGTGTTAGACTCCATCATAGCTTCAGTGGGAGTTTGGATCATGACAAGGTGTATTGTCTTAGCCTCATCACTACCTCGTCGGGGTTAGGCTCGACACTTACTAAGTACGTTGGGTCGGTTGTACTCATATTATACTTCTGCACTTCTTGTGCAGATCCAAATATTGGTACCAGCGGAGTCCCGAGAGGTGCTTAGCGGATACCCGATGAGTGATTCAAGGTAGAGATGCATTCTGTTCGCAGGCCTTGAGTGATCTTCTCATTTTCTGTTGTACTATTTTTATTTTTTGGACTATATTGTATTTCCTTCAGAACATTGTATGTAGTAAACTCTAGAAGCTCATGTACTTGTGAGTCCACATCTTGGGATGGTTTGGTTAGATGTTGGTTCTATACTTGTTATGTTTATCTCCAAATTGCTTTTACGCTATGTTATTATTCTGTTGTTAGTCATTTATTGTAGTTCTTTCGTGTTTGACAATTGTGTGTTGGCTTGCCTAGAAAGCGATTGTAAGCTGATTGATTGGGATTTTGGGTCGTGATAATATGGTATTAGAGCCCTAGGTTGCATAGGTCTCACGAGTCATGAGCAAGCTTAATAGATTCTTGAGGATTTGTACGGAGATGTCGTACTTATATTCGAGAGACTATGAGGCTTTAGGAAATTTTACTATCTTTCTTTCTCTATTGTGCGCCTTTGTTCTATCATGATGTTTGAATCATTCCTTGCTTATTCTCTCACAGATGGTGAGGACGCGTACGACATCCCCATCTGATTAGGAGCCAGACCCAAATTGCAGCCACTATTGGGGGTAGGGGTAGGGGCCGAGGTAGAGCCATAACTCAGTCTAGAGCACGCACAGAGGCACTCGTTGTTGAGCCTTAGATAGAGAACGATAATGAGATCCCTATTCAAACATATCCAGTAGGATGAACTCGGGTCCTAGAGGGGTTCAAGGTTACCCTAGTGCTTCAAGACTCCTTAGTTCGCAGGTTGGTCTCATGGAGAATATGGTACAGGTCGGTGTGTTTCCTATGGAACCAGTCATATCTCAGGCTGGGGGAGGAGTTTAGACTCCTGCTACTCATACTCCAGAGCAAATGGCTCACGATTATAAAACTCTAGCAGCTCTACCAGTTAGGGTTGTTCGACCTATTATTGCTACACAGCCCGAGGACAGACCCGCGATATCAGCTAATAAGCTGAAGATGATGGACAGGTTCACCAAGTTGTATCCCCCTCACTTTAGTGGTACACCTTCTGAGGACCCCTAGGACTTCATGGACCATTTCCATGAGATTTTGTGCAATATGAATATAGTGGAGTCGAACAAAGTTGATTTCACTGTATTCTAGATGCATGGTTCTACCAAGAGGTAGTGGTAGGCATATATGCATGGCAAGCTAGCGAGATCACCTTCTCTCACATGGACTTAGTTTTCACAGTTGTTCTTGGAGAACTTTATTCACTTTACATAGAGAGAGTAGTTCCACAGTCAGCTCGAGCGCCTTCAGTAGGCTAGCATGACCGTTACTCAATACGAGACTAGATTTGTGAATTTATCACGCCATGCAGCTATCCTGATCCCTACTGAGAGGGAGAAGGTGCGGAGGTTCATAGATGGCCTTACCTATGGAATTAGACTTCAGATGTCCAGATAGACCGAGCCTGAGATTTCTTTCACTCGGGTAGTGGAGATTGCCAGGAGGATCGAGCGCATCAGAGGCCAGGCGAGGGAGGCGAACTATGATAAGAGGCCCCATCACTTTAGAGGATTCAGTGGTGCCTCATCTAGAGGTAGGGGTTCCTTTGGTGGAGACCATCCTATTAGGACGGTTTAGTCAGCTCTACAGGTCATCCACGGTGCTTCAGGCAGTCACAATTCTTTTGGAACTCATCCCGAGCTGCTAGCATATAGATCACCTCTAGCTCTAGTTAGTGCACCTCCTATACAGAGTTATAATGGTGGTTATTAAGGCCGACATGGGTAGTTTCTGGGTTAACAGTGATGTTAGACGAGGGCTTGTTATACATGTGGGGATCTGAGGCACGTCGCAAAGTTTTTCCCCATGTAACAAAACAGTATGCCACAATAGGGTACTTGTGCCATAGTTCCGGCACTGATGGCTCCACCACCCACACAGCGAGCTAGAGGCGGGGATTAGGTAGCCTGAGGTGGAGGCCAGTTAGTTAGAGATGGAGATGAGTCAGTGAGAGGGCATCCCAGAGGTGGAGGACAACTTAGTGAGGCTCAACCCCGTTGTTATACATTTTCAGCTAGACTTGAGGCATAGTCATTTGATGCAGTTTTCACAGGTATTTTCTTATTATGTCATAGAGATGCTTCTGTGTTGTTTGATCTGGGTTCTACATATTCTTATGTGTTTTCATATTTTGCTTCGTATTTGAGTTTGCCTCGTGATTCTCTTGATATTTCTATTTATGTGTCTATACCAGTTGGAGATTCCATAGTAGTTAATCGGGTGTACCGGTCTTGTATTGTCAGTATTAACGGTTTTAATACTGTAGTATATCTGTTGTTGCTGGATATGGTGGATTTTTAGGTCGTTCTTGCTATAGATTGGTTGTCCCAGTATCATGCTATCTTGGATTGTTATGCCAAGACTGTGACCTTAGCCATGCCGGGGTTGCCTAGGTTAGAGTGAAGAGGGACCCATGATCACTCCTCTAGCAGGGTGGTTTCGTATTTGAAAGCTCAACATAAAATCGAGAAGGGATGTTTGGCGTATTTGGCCTATATCTGAGATTTTAGTGCGGAGGTTCCTTCTATGGATTCAGTATCAATCATGAGTGTGTTTCTTGAGGTGTTTCCTATATATTTTCCTAGTATGCCACTCGATACGGATATCGACTTTTACATTGATTTGGTTTTGGGCATTTAGCCTATTTTTGTTCCACCGCACCGTATGGTTCCAGTTAAGTTGAAAGAATTCAAGGATCAATTTTAGGATTTTCATGACAAAGGGCTTATCATATCGATTGTTTCACCTTGGGGTGCGCCGGTGCTGTTTGTTAAGAAAAAGGACGAATCGATGAGGATGTGCATAGATTATCGACAGTTGAACAAGGTCACTATCAAGAACAAGTATCTTTTTCCTAGGATTGATGATTTGTTTGACCAGCTTTAGGGTACCAAGGTATTTTCCAAGATTGATTTGACATCTGGCTACCACCAGGTGAAGATTAAGGCATCATATATCCTTAAAAATCTTTTACGACTCGTTATGGTCATTACGAGTTCTTAGTGATGTCATTTGGCTTGACCAATGCTCCAGCAGCCTTCATGGATTTGATGAACAGAGTGTTCAAGGCTTATTTGGATTCCTTCGTGATTGTCTTCATTGATGATATTCTGGTTTACTCTCCCAGTAGAGAGGAGCATGAGCAACACCTACATATTGTACTTCAAGATTTGAATGATCATCAACTATATGCCACGTTTTCGAAGTGTGAGTTTTGGTTGGAGTCAGTTGCCTTTTTGGGGCCTTGTTGTGTCTTCCGAGGGTATCAAGGTGGATCCTAAAAATATTGAGGCAGTTCAGAATTGGCCTAAACCTACTTTAACTATAGAGATTCGGAGCTTCTTGGGTATGGCGGGTCATTATCGCCGTTTCGTGAAGGGGTTTTCATCTCTCTCAGCCCCCATTGACCAAGTTTACTTAAAAGGGTGCTCTTTTTAGATGGTCTGATGAGAGTGAGGCAAGCTTTTAGAAGCTCAGCACTGCCTTGATTACAGCCTCATTGTTGGTGTTTCCCACAAGTTCGGGATCTTACATTGTGTATTGTGATGCATCGCGTATTAGACTTGGGGCGGTATTGATGTAGGAAGGTAGAGTGATTTCCTACTTGTCTCCTTAGTTGAAGGTCCAGGATAAGAATTACATGTGCATGACTTGGAGTTAGCAGGCATTGTTCACGCACTCAAGATTTGGAGGCACTATCTATACGACGTTTTGTGCGCGGTCTACACCGATCATCAGAGTCTCCACATCTATTCAAGTAGAAGGATCTTAACTTGAGGCAGCGAAGGTGGTTAGAGTTATTGAAAGACTATGATATCACCATATTATACAATTCGGGGAAGGACAATATAGTGGTTGATGCCTTGAGTAGAAAGACGGAGAGTATGGGGCAGTTTGGCATTTTTACCGGTAGTTGATAGGCTATTAGCCATGGATGTTCATGCTTTGGCCAATCGGTTCATGAGGCTAGATATTTCAGATCCTAGCAGGATTTTTGCTTATGTTGTGGCATGGTAATTGTTGTTGGATTGCATCAAGGCTCACAAGTTTGATGATTCTCATTTATTGGTGTTAAAAGACACGATGCAACGGGTGGTGCCAAGGAGGTTGTAATTGGGGATGATGGCGTTATGCGAGGGCCGGATTTGTGTTTCAGATATTCATGGGTTGAGGGATTTGATCCTTTAGGAGGCTCACAATTCACGGTATTCCATTCATCCACGTGTCACGAAGATGTACCATGACTTGAAGTAGCACTATTGGTGGCGAAAGATGAAGAAAGACATTGTTGGACATGTCTCTCGGTGTTTGAATTGTCAACAGATGAAGTATAAACATCAGAAACCGGGTAGGTTGACTTAAAAATTGGTGATACAGGAGTGGAAATAGGAGCGCATCACCATAGACTTTGCGGTAATCTTAACATAGACCTTGAGGAAGTATGATGTTGTTTGGGTTATTGTGGACAGGTTGACTAAGTCCGCACACTTCATTCTGGTGATGAATTCCTACTCTTTACAGCTGTTGTATTAGATTTACATAGGTGAGAATATCCGGCTACACGGTGTGCCCATTCATATAATTTCAGACCTAGGCACGCAATTTACTTTACACTTTTGGAGAGTTTTGCAGCGTGAGTTGGGCACATGGTTCGAGCGGAGTATTGCGTTTCATCCTCAGACGGACGGATAGTCTGAGCATACTATTTAGATTTTGGAGACATATTGCGGGCAAGCTCAATGGATTTCGGGGGACAGTGGGACCAATTTCTTCCTCTAGTGGAGTTTTCCTACAACAACAGCTATCGGTCGAGCATCCACATGGCTCCATACGAGGCCTTATATGGGTGGCGATGTAGTTCTCTGGTTGGTTGGTTTGAGCCCAGTGGTGTAGATTATTAGGCACAGATTTAGTTTATGATACTTTGGAGAAGGTGAAAGTGATTCAGGATCGGCTTCATACTGCTCAGCCAAGGCAAAAGAGTTACGCGGATCGGAAGGTTCAAGATGTGGCTTACATGGAAGGAGAGAAGTTTCTTCTCTGAGTGTTGCCTTTGAAGGGCATGATGCAATTTGAGAAAAAGGGCAAGTTGAGCCCAAGATTTATTGGCCTGTTTGAGACATTGGAGAGGGTTGGGGAGGTTGCTTATAGGCTTGCAATGCCTTCTTGCCTGAGCAGATATACATCCGGTGTTTTACGTCTCCATGCTTCGGAAGTACCATGAAGATATATAACATGTTAAAGACTTCAGCACGGTGCAGCTTGATGAGAATTTGACCGATGAGGAAGAGCCGGTGGCTATTCTAGATAGGGAGGTTTGGAAACTGAGATCTATAATATTCCTTCTGTGAAAGTGAATTGGAGCTGTCAGCCTATTGAGGAGGCTACTTGGGAGTGCGAGTCCGATATGAGTAGAAGATAACCATACCTTTTTTTCATTTCAGGTATATTTCTATGTTTGTTCGAGGACAAACATTTCTTTTAGAGGTGGAGAATGTAATGACCAGATAGGTTGTTATGAGTACTAGCTCCCTTTTCTACGTTTCGATGCCTTTCATAACTTAATTTAAAGTTTATATGTTAAATTTTGAAGAAAATGGGATTTATTTACTTTTAAAATGACTAGAGTTGACCACGACCAACATTTTTGGTAAACGAACTCGGATCGGCGTTTTGACGATTTCGGTAGGTTCATATAATAATTTTAGACTAGTACGCATGTTTGGTTTGGGTCCCGGGTGATCCGAGGCTATTTCGGCGCATTATGTGAAAAGTTGGAAAATTGAGTTTTGAACTTTTTTGGTAAACGAACTCGGATCGGTGTTTTGACGATTTCGGTAGGTTCATATAATAATTTTAGACTAGTACGCATGTTTGGTTTGGGTCCCGGGTGATCCGAGGCTATTTCGGCACATTTTGATGTCATTTTGATGATTTGAGTTTACGGGGGAGTTTGTATGATGTTATTACACTTTAGTGGATGTTTGAATTGGAGCTCGAGGGGCACGAGTGAGTTTTGGATGTGTTTAGTATAGTTTTGGCTAAGATGGGAACTGTTGGTGTGCTTTATTTGCCGGTCTCACAATTGCAATAACCTCTTCGCAAATGCGAGCCATACATTTGCGATGTCAGGTTTGTATTTTCAATATTGGGCATGGGATGGAAGACTTCGAAATTGCTAAATCAGTGTCTCTTTTGCGAGCCAAAGGGTCGCATTTGAGAATTGCGACACTGAGTAGTGGCAAGGTAGCTTCGCAAATGCGAAGCTTGGTCTGCACTTGTGATGAAATGGTCCTCCACAAATGCAAATGTTGGGTCGTAATTGCAACATTAAAGGCACCCAGACACTGTTCGCGTTTGCGAGCAGTGGTTCGCTTTCGCGAACATTGCAATTTCAAACAAGAGTTCGTAATTGCGATATCTGCAGTTGGGCAAAATGTGGAAAGTTCGGGACTTACCTCATTTTACACCATTTTCAACCCTAGGCTCCATAGAGGTGATTTTTGGAGAGCAATTTCTTCCCAAATATGTAGGTTATTAATCTTAACTTGTTTTTGTTCAATATACATTCTTTTTCATGCATATTATCATCAAATCTAGGAATTTCAAACTAGAAATTGAGGGTTTTGGTTTGAATTTAGGAATTTTGAAAAATTGAGATTTAGACCTCAAATTGAGGTCAGATTTCAAAAGAAATCATATATCCGGGCTCGAGAGTGAATGGGTAATTGGGATTTGGTTTTAATTTAGAATTTCGACTACGTGGCCCCGGATCGACTTTTTGTCGACTTTTTCAATTATGTTAAAAATTGAACCTTTTTTCATTTGAGAGTAGTTTCTAAAGCTTGTTTCGACTTGTTTGAACAATATTTCACTTGATTCGATTGGTTTGGAGGCTTGTTCTAAAGAAAAAGCCGTGTTGGATTGTTGATTGTGTTCCGAAAAGAGGTAAGTGTCTTGGTTAACCTTGACTTGAGGGAAATAGGTTAGAATCGAGTCTATTTTCTATGTGATCTATGTGTTGGGGGCAGCATATATACAAGGTGACAGGTGTATACGCGTTGGCCATGACATAAGCATGAAGGTAGAATTAGCATTATTTCTGCCATATTATTTGTGTATTATGTCTTCATGCTTTAGATATATTATTAAATTATTTAATTTCTCGAATTCATGTTATTTTCTAAGTTGAGATTATTGAGATATTGGTGTTGATATCGTTGATTTGTTGTTTGGTTGTTGGTGCTATTTGTTGGAAGATTCTTATATGACGAGTTGTGTTCAAATACTGTTGTTGATGTTGAATTTGCTTCTTACCTTGCTTGGTAATGTGTTGTATGTGATTGCCTGGTGAAGAAGATTGCAATACACGAAGGGTGTTACCGTGCTTCTGAGGAAGAGTGATTGTGCACGAAGGGTGATTCCGTGCCTTATTTATACATTGATATTATTGCTTGAGTCAACGTGAGGATATGCACGAAGGGTGTTTCCATGCTTGTTATTATTTTATAATGTGAGGATGGGAGTAAAAGCATGAAGGGTGATGCCGTGCTATTGTTATAATTTTATAATGTGATGATGAGAGTAAAAGCACATAGGGTGATGTTGTGCAACTATTATTATTTTATAAGGTAAAGATGAGAGTAAGAGCACGAAGGACGATGCCGTGCAATTGTTTTTACGTTATAATGTGAGGATGAGAGAAAAAGTACGAAGGGTGATGCCATGCAATTTTGTTGATTTCATTGCTCCTTACTTTGCTATTTGGAATATGTACTTGGCTTTGTGATATTGCTATTGACATTTTAAAGAGGCTTACTCAGTGACACTTCACTTGATGTTTCTTTTATGCCCCTTCACTTGTGTACTTGTTATACCTTTCACTTTTCATTATCCCATTGTTATATTTGATACTCATCTATTATTTTGTTACTTCTTGATAGATAACTGCACATGTTCACTGTAGGTGTCTCGTCTTAGCCTCGTCACTACCTCGTGGAGGTTAGGCTCGACACTTACTGAGTACATTGGGTCAGTTGTACTCATACTATAATTTGGTCGACACTTACTGAGTACAATTGGTCAGTTGTACTCATACTATAATTCTGCACTTCTTGTGTAGCTCCAGATATTGGTACCAACGGAGTCCCAATATGTGCTTAGCACATACCTGTTTCTCCCAAATACACACGCAAGTATACATGGTCAACAAGTAATATAATGAAAAGTACAGTGTCGAACCCATAGAGACTTGTGTTACCTACCTACTAATATCACCAAAATTATTATTCAGTTGATTAACCTAGAGTTTAATAATGTGATTATAACTAAGCAATTAGTATAACAATTAACTAATTAATCAAGCAAAAAATGGTTGTTGAGAATTCAGTAAAGATGAGCATTCCAGGATTGTGATCGATTCGCCAATCCTATTATGTTCTAATTAACTCTCCCTTTCATACAATTCCATCATAGTGGCTAATTAATCGAGTAATTGCTTTCATCGCATTCTCCCAAATTACTATTTATCTATTCAAAATAGAATAATGCATATAATACTATGGAATTAATCTATTGAGAACATATTAAGATTACGATATTCAATTAAGCATGGTGACTAGTTAAATTCCTATCCTAACCACAAATCTCCCCTCCCCCCCACTCAGAGTTAAGATCATGCTCTCTTCAATTTTTCTCTAATCTAGACGTAGCTTTCCCAAGCATAGCATAGATTGTAAATAGAGCATAACTGTTAGCCATACAATTAAGCAATTAATCACAAAATTGAAGAAACGACTATATATTAACGAATTATAATCAAGGTAAAGTCAACTTCGAACAACAATATTCATGGCTAAATCACAACCCAGGAACTTATGGGTTTTAGCAACTCATGATAAAGTTAAACAATTCCACAAGTGTTGAATAGTTGAAAATACAAAGAAAGATGAAGAAAAACGTAGAATCCTTGCCCCCGAGTGTTTCGCATGTGTGTTTTCCTCTCAAAGTAGTGTCTCCCCCACCAAAATAGGTTTAGACTTCTTTTTATACGAGTTGGGTGTATAGGACCGTCAAAACCTTGTCCTGAGCGAAATAATTGGAGAGTACCTCGTCACCCAACATCCAGGGTAGCGCGTCGCGCTAGCCCTGGTGCTGGCCTGTTGGCCTAAAAACAGGGAACAGTAATTTGCGCCCCAGACAGCGCGATGCGCTAGGCTGGGCCATTTTCTCCTTTTGTTCTGTTTTTGCTTTAAATCGTACACTTTCGTCCCACACTGCCTCAGGTGACTCCTACACATAAAAAACCACGAATTAGAATAAATTATTACATTACACATCTAAAATCTACGAAATATGAGTAAAATGCGAGGCAAATATGCATATAAATATACATACTTTAAGACGAATATCAACACCCCACAGTTAAACTCTTGCTTGCCCTCGAGCAATAGAACCGTCAACTACACCCCAACAATATACACATTAACTATGGAGGATCAATTCAATTTTTCCAATCATACACTCTATCTTTGACTATGTTCGATATCGGCAATCAAGCATGAGCATACGAAATTCACATTCTTCCTGTTTAAACATGCCCAAGTATAAACATTACAATTCAACCGAATCAAGCTACCTAACCATAACCACCCTACCTCAAGAGCTGACTCGTTACCGTTAGCACCCTCAGCTCGCGCACTTACCCAACAAGAAAAGTCAACAATGTCACCAATCCATCATGAGACCATGTGACCTCACCAACAAATAAGATAGTGAATATAACAATAGTCCTCACATTCAAGTATACCTTGAACATAAATTAAGGACATCACACAATTGAACAAAAGTTGCTCACTCTTACAATGAAATTCATATACATCCCGTGGTCGTACCATAAGCTTGCCCCCAGTGTACATCTCTACTAATCTAGGCTAGCCAAGTCTAAGATCAATTAGGTCTTTCCGTGTTGTAATGTAGGCTAATGGACGAGTATGATACATTCAAGAATAGTGACAAACCTACCTAAGCACTTTAATATACTACACTCAAAAATAGATCGCGCATTCTTCTCAACTAATTCACTTGCCACAAACCATACACAACATAGCTCTTTTGTCAATTAAACACTTCTACATCCCCACTAGCACGAATTAGTAAGATTAGGAGGTGTTTTGTTTTTCTTTTTGACTATCAACATTATTTGAATTTTTTTCCTTGCATTTTTCTTTGTTTTTCTTTTTAGTTTCTCTCTGTTTTCCTTTTGTTTCTATACACACTCCTTACATTAAGATTCATCATGCTAGTGGCCTTTTTACAACTTAAGTGCACCGTATGGGCCCTTCCATGGTTCCACTCAAAAGCTACTTTCTGATCTCTCACCTTATATCTTTTAGTGCCTAAGTTCCTTCGGAAGTAATGGTTCAACAAGCTTAAGCTAAGAACAAATCAGGGATACGACTTGTAATGGGTGTGCCAAGGAAAAGGTTTATAGGCTCAAAAGGGCTAACAACAGAAATATTTTATTTGTAAGTGACAAGCATATCTATGATCAAGCAAAGAACTGCCTACGTCATCTCCTAGACTAGCACAACTTAAAGATCTCGCTTCGATTAACACACATGGCTAGTTCTAGACTACACAGGATAGCACATAATATCACAAATCCTCACACGCACATTGCACATTACTCAATCAGGACGATTCTGTTCAACTCACAAGTCAAGCGAGCACATACAATTAAGAATTATAAGCAATAATGCACTCGATGACATACAAGTCAAACAACTGAAAACATGCATTACATCATAGGCTATTTATTTCACTCAGGCATTACATTTCAAATCAAATATAACAAGAAGACAGAGCGCATGCCATAGCCTAATGTGCAAGCACCAAACATGTCAGCATGTATCTAGAGCAACTCAGTTTTCTTCCTATCATACTTCTAAAACAATAAAACCAAAATACCCGGTTGAAGCTACACCCTTGAAAAAGAACTGACGCCCAAAGAAAAATCAAGGGGATTACTACCTAACTATCCTAATAAAACAAATGAAAATATTTTTGGTATTTAAAAATTGGACCTTAATCCCTCAAGAAAGTTGTCCAAGAGATCCATCGTCGGGAAAAGTGCGAGTTGTTTTTAGTTGTTTTCTTCTATAATTTCAATAAATTTCTACTACTCTAAAATAAACAACTACTATCTATGGGTTCTATAAAAAATGAGGAACATTTTTATACAACTACACTCAGAAAGTAATTCCCCTACCCTACATTTATGTTATGCATATCCCCGATGTATATATGAAATCAAAACAAAAGTAAGGTGGAGAGAAAAACTCCTTGCTACTCTGACCCATTCGGGTCATACTCTGAACCTTCATTCTCAGAACGTCCACCGTACGAAGCTCCGGTCTCATCATCATCTGCACCAATGGGTACCAAAGCCATTAGCCCCGTGACCTCAGCATCTACTTCATCCTCATCATCTGATCCCTTATTAGTGTTTTCGTCTTCCGATGGGTGAATGGGACTGCCAGGCGCAATCCCTAACATTTCCTTTGAAGCACTAGATAGATCATTGCGTAGCATCATCCGCTCATCATCGGTCACTCCCAACCAACTCATCATTAATTTCAGTGAATCGTAAAGATAAATGGTTAAATTTTCCTCCCGCTCATTCCAAGCAGCCGGGCTCAGCTAGGCAGTGGAATCCAGTAATGAAGTAATATCCATCAGTCCCTTTGGAGCCTCCACCACATCATCATATCAGGGTACTCAGGTAACTCACTAGATACCATCTACTGTGTCAGTATGTTACGAAAGAAAAAGCTCTTTATCTTCTACCCAAACCGTGTGCGGGCCATTTCTCCCAACATAATCTCACCCACATTGACTGGTCTCCCAGTCAAACAACAATAACATCAAATCGAGTATAATCCCACATGTGGGGTCTGGAGATGGTAGTGTGCACATAGACCTTACCCCTACCTGGAGAAGTGGAGAGGCTATTTCCGATAGACCTTCTGCTCAAGAAACAGTGGTAAGGAAGAAAAGGAAAGAAGAAGAGGATAGATGTGGAAAAAAGAAAGAAGAGGGAGACAAAAGAAAATAAGGGAAAAGGGGAGAAAAAGTAGCATCAAATGTAACAATCAAGGAACAACAGCTTCCAGTAAAAGGGGAAAAAAATTAGCATCAAATAGTAATAATCAGGGAGCAAACAATTTCAGTAGCAATTTTCAAAAAATAATGGACGTGGTAGCTAAGTACCATATATACTAACAAACTAGAGTAAAGTATCTTTCAACCAATAACAAGAATACTACGTAGTACTACTAGTAAACCTAGGAGAAAATCACAACTACATGTCAACCCACCACCTTAATCCTCGACCTCCACACCTTCCTATCGCTAATCATGTCATCGATTAGGTGAAGCACCAACATGTCCTGCCTAATCACCTCTCCCTAATATTTCCTTGGCCTACCTCTGCCTTTTCTCAAGCCCGCCATGGTCATCCTCTCACACCTCCTGACTGGGGCATCCATGTCTCTCCTCCTCACATGCCCAAACCATCAGAACCTCGATTCCCATAACTTGTCTTCCACGGATGCCACTCCCACCTTATCCCTAATAACTTCATTCCTAATCTTGACTTTCCTGGTATGTCCACACATCCATCTCAACATCCTCATCTCAGCTACACTCATCTTCTGTACATGGAACTTCTTGATGGGACAATACTCGGTTGTATACAACATAGCCAGTCTAACCATCACCCTGTAGAATTTTCCCTTAAGTCTAGGCGGCATATTCTTGTCGCATAAAACCCCCCGAAGCAAGTCTCCATCTCATCCAACCTGCTCTAATGCGTTGAGTAACATCCTCATCAACATCCTTGTCCACTTGGATTATAGACCCAAGATACGTGAAGCTATCTCTTTTGGGAATGACTTGAGTATCAAGCTTTACTTCCACTTCTTCTTCATGTCTCTCATCACTGAACTTGTAGTCCAAGTATTCAGTTTTAGACCTACTCAACTTGAAACCCTTGGACTCCAGCATCTGTCTCCAAACTTCCAACCTAGCGTTAACACCCCCTCACGTCTCATCAATCAATATTATGTCATCAGTAAATAATATACACCATTTCACCCTACATTGTATATGTCGCGCAAACACATCCAATGCTAGGAAAAATAAAAATGGGCTAAGGGTTGATCCCGATGCTACCACATCTCCACAGGGAAATGTTTTGTCTCCTCCCGCAGTCCTCACTGGAGTCTTAGCACCTTCGTACATATCTTTAATCACCCTAATATACGCTACCGGGACTCTGCTACCCTCCAAACATCTTCATAGCACCTCCGTCGGGACTTTTTCATAAGCCTTCTCAAGGTCAACGAACACTATGTGAAAGTCCTTTTTCCTCTCCCTATACTGCTCCACCAATCGTCTCACAAGGTGAATGGCTTCTGTAGTTGACCGTCCAGGCATAAATTCAAACTAGTTCTCAGAGATAGATACACATGTCCTCACTATCTTCTCCACCAACTTCTCTCAAACCTTCATAGTGTGACTCAGCAGTGTGATACCCCTATAGTTGTTGCAGTTCTGGATATCACCTTTGTTTTTATACAACCGAATCATCAAGCTCCATCGCCAATCATCAGGCATCTTCTTTATCTTGAAAATGACATTAAATAAGCTAGTAAGCCACTCCAAGCCTACCCTACCCGCCTCTTTCTAAAATTCCACCGGGATCTCGTTAGGCCCAGTCGCCTTACCCCTACTCATCTTCCGTATTGCTACATCAACCTCCTCACACTTAATATGCCTACGAAACCCAAAATCTCTCCGACTCTCCGAGTTCTCCAACTCACCCAGCACAATATTCCTATCCTCTTCCTTGTTCAAGAGTCTATGGAAGTACTCCTGCCATTTACGCTTAATACACATCTCTTCCACCAATAACTTATCATCTTCGTCTTTGATGCACATCACTCGATCCAGGTCCCGAGCCTTCCTCTCTCTGATCTTGGCTAACTTGTACAACTTCCTATCCCCTCCTTTACCTCCAAGATCCTCATCAATCTTTCATAAGTTGCAGTCTTAGCCGCCGTGACCATGCGCTTGGCGTCTCCCCTTGCCTTCTTATAACACTCCCTATACGACCTTCGTTCTTCCTCGTCCGTGCTCCCCACTAGCTTCAAATATGCCATTTTATTAGCTTCAAGTATGACTGCCCCCAGTCATTAGAAAGAAAATCAAGCACACCCTAGCTCGAGTGCACCCGGTGTTTTTCTCCACTAGTATTAGTCTAGCTTGCACAAAGTTCTGTCATACCTTAGCAGTTCAGTTGAAGTCAATTTGGAGAATCTCATTGTGGGTATCACTCTTTGTCCCCATCCACCTAGAGTATGCCGAAGAACAGTATAGCTTGGGTACCTCACAAACTTTTGCAACTTCCTCGGGTTTGGACAGTCAACCCCTAAGAACTTGCACAACCACTCCTGTCTAGTGGCATTTCCTTCCCTCTGACCCATGACACGAACCTTTGCTCTTTCCAGTTCACATACAACTCTTTTACCATATTGAAGTTTGTATGTCTAGGGCACTCCATGAACTTGTCCATCTTTATACATTTCAATCGGACTAGCACATTAAGGAAATTCCATTCCAAAATGGTGACATTGATCCCTATATCAAATACATACCGCCCATATGGCTCGAAGTTGTGATACCACTGGATAGCATCCTCACAAAGCAAATCCAATGTGGGACGTGGTCCTGAAGATGCCCTTCTTGTCTCTTCAGCAACTTGCTTCCCCTTGGCTTGCCGAGATGACCCCTCGCCTTGCTTGCGCTTTTTAGGAGAGGGAGCAGTAGAGGACTTCCCTGCTCCTTTTCCTTTGCTAGCACCGTCACGAGCCATTGCAACCTACAAAACAATCAACTTGAATGTGAGAATGAATCAAGGAATCTGCCTAAGGTCAAAGTGAAAGTCAAAGATGACCCCACACTTAGAACCGATGGCTCTATGCAATATACTCACAATAGTTATTCAATAAGTGCACAAGTGTTGCACCACAAAGGCAATGGGTACTCAAAACTTCCCCATGCCACACAATTATATTCCAAGTGTTATCCCATACAAAACAAGTAGTCGACCATGGCAATGCGACTTAGCCTTAGTGCAAGCAAGAAACACATGATCCCCAATCACTACAACTAATACAATACACTAGCTATTTCAAACAAGCAAATACAACATATATAATAGATGCAACAAGGTTCGGGTAGTGTGGTTATGGCAAGCTTCGGGCTATGTAAAACCACCGCCAAACACCCCAGACTTAGCCCAAACTAGCATACAACAACATCGGCTACTCAGACTTTATCGGTGCATAAAATATTCATTCAATCATTTTATCGAACACGTGGNATCAACATCACCCTCATCATTGATCCTTTGTTTGTGTTCTCATCTTCATATGGGTGAATGGGATTGACAGGCGCAATCTCCAACATTTCCTTCATAGCACCAGATAGCTCAGTGCATAGCTGTGTCCGCTCCTCATCAGTCACTCCAAGTTGGCGCATTATCACATTCAACGAACTGTAGATATACCTATTAAAATTTTCTTCACGCTCATTCCGAGCTACCGGGCTCAGCTTGGAAGTGGTGTCCAGCAATGCCTTTATGTCCATCAATCCATGTGGAGCTTCCACCACCTCATTGTACCCAGGGTACTCAGGCACCTCACAAGATAACATATATTGTGTTAATAAGTTGCCATAAAAATACCTTTTTATCTTCCGCCTGAACCGCGTGCAAGCCATCTCTCCCAATATGATCTCACCAACATTGACTGGCCTCCAATTTTCAGAAAATGAATCAAGCACACCCTAGTTCTATTGAATCCAGTGTTATGTTCTATAGGCATCAACCTAGCTTGCATAAAATTCCGCCACACCTTGGCAGTCTTATTGAAATCAATCCGGAGAAGCTCATTGTGGTCCTGACCCTTGGTCCTGGTCCACTTAGCATTTGAATCTACGCCATAAATAGTGTGATGAATAGAAGTGTAGCTCGGGCACCTCACAAACTTCGACAAAATCTTCTGGTTTGGACAGTCAACCCCTAAGAACTTGCACAAAAACTCCTTGTCCAATTTCACCTCCTTACCTCTTACTCGTGACATGTACCTGTGCGCGTTCCAGTTTGCACAAAACTCCTTTACCATTCTCAAGTTAACATGTCCGGGATACTCAAGCAATTTATCCATCTTCAAGATCCTTAGCCTTGCTAGTACCTCAGGGAAGTTCCTGTCCAAAGAGGTCACATTGATCCCCATCTCCGAGACATATCTCCTATATGGCTCGAAGTTATGACACCATTGGATAGCTTCCTCGCGAACTAATTTCAACTTGGGCCGTGGCCTTGAGGGTGCATTGCCGGACCCCTCAGCAACTTGATTTCCTTTGGCTTGCCTAGACGACCCCTCACCTTGCTTGCGCTTTTTGGGAGGGGAGCAATAGTATAGGACTTCCCCGCACCTGTTCCTTTGTTAGCACCATCACGAGACACTGAAACCTACAAAACAATCAACTTGAATGTGAGAATTAATCAAGAAATCCGCCTAAGGTTAAAGTGAAATTCTAAGAAAACCCCATACTTAGAACCTAAGGCTTTATACAATATACTCACAATAGTCATCTAACAAGCGCACAAGGATTGCACCACAAAGGCAATGGGTACTCAAGACTACCCCATGCCACACAATTATATTCCAAGTTTCATACCATAACAAAGCAAGTAGCTGGCTAGAACAATGAGGCTTAGTAGTATTTCAAGCAAGAAGAATGCAGCCTCCAATTACTACAACTAATACAATATACTAACATATCCTAACAAGATGATACAACATAAATGATATATACAAAAGGTCATGGGTAGGGTGGTTATGGCGTTCATTGGAAACAACCTTCGGGCAATGTCAACCCACCCCAAAACACCTCACACTTAGCCCAAATTAGCATACAAGAACACTCGGCTACTCATACTTCACTGGTGCACAAATTATTCATTCAAACAATATATCAAACATGTGGTGGGCATCAAGTATGTGCAACTCAATTCAACAATGGTGTAGCATGTTTACCATCCCAAATTTTAACGATGTAGAGGGACTTATAGTTTACTACTCCGTGTAACACATTCACAATTAACTTCAACAACCAATTATATTTTTTCATACTTCCCACCACCCATCACATACTTAAGTGCATCAAAAGAACTAGGGGATAAAGTGGGGGTGGGGCGGAATTTGGGGTCTCTAACTACTCAAAACCAAAAGAAAACAAGAGACAAATAATAAACATACATGTGTTGGAGATAAGAGCAACAAAGAGCAATGCAAAGTTGGAGAGAGAGAGAGAGAGAGAGAGAGAGAGAGAGAGAGAGAGAGAGAGAGAGAGAGAGAGAGAGAGAGAGAGAGATAGAGAGCGAGCGAGCGTGGAGAGACAACGAGATAAAAGTAGCAGGTTAGCGGGGGAGGGTTAGGGCCTTGATTTTGTTATTTTAATGTGAATTGGGGTGGTAATGGGTAGTAAGAATGCGTCAAAAGGTGAGTGAAAATGGGTATTCAGGTCGGGGTCAACGGGTTAAAAAATTAATTAATGAAATAAAATAAAATAAAAAAATTAAAGAAAATATCTGGACCCCGAGCCCAGCGTGTCGCGCTACCTCGGCCCTAGCAGGGAGAAATCTTCTTCCTTGTGTGCGCAGGCAGCGCGTCGTGCTAACTTGCCAATATTTTTAACCTCGATCACCCGAGCATTTCGTACATCCATTACACATTCCATACCACTCCTACTATGATATCTATGACTACAAAGAAAAATAAAACTCTAGTCTACTCTAACTAAAATGAGAAAAACTAAGCTACTAAAGAAACAAAAATTGGGTTGCCTCCCAACAAACGCTTGATTTAATGTCGTGACATGACGCAGGGCATCACTTACTCATCAGCGAGTATTACTTTTGACTTCTGATGTTCGATGACACCTCCCCGATAGTTCTTGACTCTTCGCCCATTGACCAAAAAATATCTTTCACCAGTAAAAGCGCGCAACTCGATTGAACCATATGGGGTGACTCTTACCACCTCAAATGGACCCGCCAACTCGATTTTAACTTCCCAGGAAACAGCTTGAGCCTAGAATTGAACAATAGTACCTTTTGTCCTGGTTCAAAGTAAATGAGCTTGATACGCCTGTCATGCAATCTTTTGATTTTCTCCTTGTAAAGCTTAGCATTTTCATAGGAGTGCAGCATGAACTCATCCAACTCATTCAACTACAAGAGCCTTTTCTCGCCCGCAACATCCAAGTCTATATTCAATTTCTTGACCATCCAATACGCTTTATGTTCAAGCTCAACCGGCAAGTGACATGCTTTCCCATACACAAGCTTGTATGAAGATAATGGGTGTTTTGTATGCAGTCCTATATGCTCACAAGGTATCATCTAACTTTGCAGCCCAATCTTTCGTGTTCACACTCAGTATTTTCTCTAGTATCTGCTTTATTTCTCTGTGGACACTTCAGCTTGTCCACTTGATTGAGGATGATATGCAGTGAAAACTTTATGGCGGACCCCATACTTGGCTAGAAGGTTATTCAACAATCGATTGCAAAAATGTGTTCCTTCATCACTAATTAAGGTACGCGGAGTACCAAACCTCGAGAATATGTTCTTTTTCACAAAAGTGGCTACCACCTTGGCATCGTTGGTTGGAGATGCAACAACCTCCACCCATTTGGACACATAGTCCACCGCTAATGTACTTGTTTTCTCTAGACAATGTGAATGGTCCCATGATGACTATGTCCCACACATCAAATATCTCTACCTTCAGGATATTATTCAAAGGAATCTCATGCCTTCTCATGATTGTTCATGTTCTCCGATACTAGTCACCCTTCTTAACAAATGCATGGGCATCCTTGAACAATGTTGGCCAATAGAACCACGACTGCTACACCTTTGCAGCTATCCTATCGCCTCCATCAGGCGAGGCATGGCCGTCATACAACACTAGTTCCACCTCTTTTTCCGGAATGCATGTCTTCATTAATTGGTTAGCACACTATCGGTACAGGAATGGCTCATCCCAGTAGTAAAAGTTCACATCATGCAGAAATTTCTTCTTGGCCTCAGAATAGATTTCGGGAGGAAGAACTCCACTCACAATATATTTCACATAGTCCATATACCATGGGTCAGGGTCATGGGTGATGGCAAAATATTACTCATCAAGAAATGTCTCCTTAATTGGTTCACCTTCCTCTACGTGCTCATGATTTTCCAACCACGACAAGTGGTCAGCCACTTGGATTTTTGTGCCTTTCCGATCTCGTATTTCAACATCAAATTCCTGCAATAACAAAACCCAGCACATCAATCTAGCTTTGGTTTCTTTTTTTGAAAATATATACCCGATTGTTGCATGGTCGGTGTGGACTATGAATTTTGTTCCCACCAAGTAAGCCCGAAATTTCTCAAAGGCCCATACAACTGCCAAAAACTCCTTTTTAGTAGTGGTGTAATTCAACTGTGCATCATCAAGAGTCTTACTCACTTAGTATATGGAGTAAATATCTTGTCCTTCCTCTATCCTAGTACTGCCCCAATAGCAAGGTCACTTGCATCCACACATAAGTTCAAATGGCAAGGACCAATCATGTGCCACAATGATAGGGGCAGCCACCAACTTTTCCTTAAGCTCCTCGAATGCCTTCAGACAGGCTTCATCAAATTTGAATGTCACATCCTTTTCGAATAACCTCCATAAAGGAAATATCTTTAATAAAGTATCTATAAAAACATGCATGTCCTAAGAAGCTCTGTTCACCCTTCACAGAGATGGGTGGAGGCAATTTTGCAACGAGCATCCACTTTACCCTATCAACTTCAATGTCGTTTTTGATACTCTATAACCAAAAATGATGCCCTCTTGCACCATAAAATGCTTTTCCAATTTAGTACCAAATTTGTTTTTTTCACACCATGCCAATACCTTGGCCAAATGCTTCAAACAATCATCATAAGAAGACCTAAAGACTGAAAAGTTATCCATGAAGACTTCTATAAACCTTTCCATCATATAAGTGAAAATGGTCATCATGGATCTCTGGAAAGTGGTTGTTGTATTACAAAGACCGAATGACATTCGCTTAAAAGCAAAGGTACCATACAGGCACGTGAAAGTCACTTTCTCCTGATCCTCTGGGTCTCTGACAATCTGGTTGTACCCCGAATAACCATAAAGGAAGTAATAATACTCATGCCCAGCCAACCTGTCCAACATTTGGTCACTGGATAGAAGTGGGAAGTGGTCCTTGCAGGTTACTTTATTGATACTTCTATAGTCAATGAAAACTCTCCACCCGTCACGGTGCGTGTAGGAATTAGCTCATTTTCTCGTTTTTCACCACAGTCATCCTGCCTTTTTTAGGCACATATTGCACTGGGCTTACCCCAATCAATGTTAGAAATAGGGAAGATGATACCTGCATCAAACTATTTATTCACTTCCTTCTTCATGACCTCCTTCATTATAGGATTCACCCTCCTTTGTTGCTCAACATTGGGGCGGTGTCCATCTTCCAGAAAAATTTTGTAGATGAAGAATGATGGACCGATTCCCTGAATATCAACAATTGTCCACCCAATGGCTCTTTTGTACTCACGAAGCACCCTTAGTAGCTTTTCTTTTTGAAAATTGGTCAAGCTGGATGAAATAATCACTAGCAAAGTATCAGAACTCCCCAAGTACGCATAACGTAGGTGCGCTGAAAGAGGCTTGAGCTCTAGTTTTGGAGCTTCTTCAACAGACCGTTTATGTGGGTTCAGAGTAACTATCGATCCAACTCCTCAAATCTCCCAAGCCCATGGACATATTTGCAAGACATGTTAAGTACTTGCTCAATTTCTTCCACTAACTCATCTTTACTTTCTTCTTCATCCCCCAACAAGGCTAGTTCAAGGGGTTATGCGGGCTCATAAAAGGTACAAGTGAAGTCACATTAGCTTGCATCACAGTAATCATGGATAACGCTTCATAATGGGCTGCTGATTTTAGTGCTTTATAAATATTGAAGACCTTCACTCGATCATCTACTCTCATTGTCATCTTTCCTTCACACACATCAATAATAGCTCGACCCGTGGCTAATAATTGATGCCTCAAAATTAATGGGACTTCCTGGTCAGGCTCATAGTCCAAGATAATAAAATCAGAATGGAATATGAAAGAACACACTTAGACTAACACATCTTCAATCACCCCTTCTGAACTAGCAAGGGAGCAATCAGCCAACTGTAAAATCATAGTAGTTGGTCGAGGCTCACCCAACCCCAGCTTCCTGAAAATAGATAATGACATCAATTGATGCGCGCTCCAAGATCACACAAAAGCTCGCCCGACTGTGTGCTTACCAATCGAGATCTGGATAGTGAAACTACCTGGATCATTCAATTTCTAAAGTAGTTAGCTTTGAATTCTTGAACTATATTCTTCAGTGAGTCCCACAGTTTTGAACTCGGCCAACCTCATCTTATTTTTCACTATATCTTTGATATATTTTGCATATTTGGGCACTTCCTGCAAGATGTCTACCAGCAAAATATTAATTTGCACTGGCTTCATAATATTAAGAAACTTCTTGTAAGTATCATTATCCTTTACTTTCTGCAATATTTGAGGGAACGGAGGTGGTGGCTTACCAACTATTGGTTATGGTTGCTTTTCCACCGCCTCTTCAATTGGCTTCTCTGCCTCCCCTGCAATTTCAAATTCTAAATATCTGCATTCCTCAATGACACAACATTAATATATGTCTTAGGATTAGCCTCAATGTCCCTTGGAAGATCCCCAGCTGGTCGAGTATTTTGGGCACTAGCAAGTTGCCCCATTTGTCACTCTAAATTTTGAAAAGTTGTTGAGTGGGCTGTCACTTGGGCCTGCTGGTCAGCTATCAATTTCTTTAGCATCTCCTCAATGAGACTTGTTGATACCATGGGTTGTTCAACCTCTGGTGGTCTATATTGCTATTGAGGAGCTTGTGGCATGTACTGATTTTGAGCACCTAGATTTTCACCCCTAGAAACGTTTGGGTGGTTCCTCCAATTAGGATTTGAAGTGTTCCCATACTAATTTGTCTAGCCCCAATTTACATAACCACAAAACATACAGACACTGGATTTGTTGGGCATAGATTGCTCGTGTGAGCCTCTCCATATACTTCACAAAATATCTAAACCTGCTGCATTGGCTAAGCTTGCTGCTTATTAATAACCAAGGTCATCTTATTGACTTGGTTAGCCAATGTGGCAACTTGCGCTGATAATACAGAAACTACATCTAACTCGAGGACCACTACATATTTTTGAACTGTGTGTCTGCCCATATCCCCTTGCCAGTCCGGATTACTTTTGGAGAATTTGTTCAATAATGCATAAATTTTATCAAACATTTCTCCAACACTTGATCTCCCGCTGCAGCATCGACCACAATTTTTGTTTATGGATGTTTCCCTTCAATGAAGGTATGAGCCAACACTTCATTAGTCTAGTTGTGATGAGGACAATCTCTAAGAAACCCCTTAAACCTCTCCCAAGCTGAATATAGAGATTTGCCCGACTTCCGTTTAAATCCAACTATTCACTTATGATCTTTGTAGTTTTTCCTGATGGAAAGAACCGTGCAAAAATTTTCTATCCAAATCATTCCATGATGTAATGGAGTTAGCCGGTTCCACCTTCAACCTCCTCATTTCTTCTCCCCATAGAGAGAACGGGAACAATGTGAGCCTCAAATAGTCTGGAGTGACTCCATTAGTGATATAAGTATCACTTATCTCCAAGAACTTAAAATGTGTTGTTGTGGATCCTCATATGGAAGACCCACAAATTGCCTGTTTGCATATAGCAACTAGATCATGCTCAGTTTCAGCTCAAAGTGCCCAGTGATTCTGGGCTTCATAATGCTGGAGGCGACATTAGCAATGCTAGGTATTTCCACCTTCTGAACTGCCATATGTTGCTCGCCTGCCATATTCACAGGTAATTGAACAAATGCCTGATGATTATCTGTGTCCCTTGCCTCTCTCAATCTACTATGAAATGTTCTTTCAAGTTCTGGGTCAAAGCCTTGAAGCCTATCTTGGCTCCTGACCCTTCACATTCAAACAAAGTTCTTGAGAGCAGAGCAAACAATAACAAACATTCGACTTGATGAAATACACAACAAAAATAAAATCTAGTAAAGTAGTCAATATTCAAGTCCGCGACAACGGCGCTAAAAACTTGTTGCTCCCAAATGTACACGCAAGTATACGTTGTCAACAAGTAATATAATGATAAGTAGACTGTCGAACCCACATAGGCTTGTATTAACTACCTACTAATTTTACCAAAATTATTATTCAGTCGAGTCAATCAAAGTTTAATAATGTGATTATAACTAAGCAATGAGTGTAACAAGTAACTAAATGATTGAGCAGAAAATGGTTGCTGAGAATTAAGTAGAGATGATCATTCCAAGGTTGTGATTGATTCACCAATCCTATTGCATTCTATTTAACTCTCCCTTTTATACAATTCGCTCATGGTTGTTAATTAATCGAGTAATTGCTCTCGTAACATTCTCCCGAATTATTACTCACCTATTCAAAATAGATTAACGCCTATATTTCTATGAAATTAATCTATTGAGAACACAGTACAATTATAATATTCAATTAAGCACGATGACTTGGTATATTTCTATCGTAACCATAAATCTAACCAATACTTAGAGTTAAGATCATTCTCTCTTTAATTCTTCTCTAATCTCGACGTAGCTTTCAAGGCATAGCATGGATAGAAAATAGAAACTATCTGTTGGCCCATCAGTTAAGCTATTAATCAACGAATTGAAGAAACAACCATATATTAGCGAATTATAGAAGTCAATTGTGATAAACAATATTCATGGCTAAATCACAACCCTGTAACTTATGGGTTTTAGCCACTCATGATAAAGTTAAACAATTTCACAAGCATTGAGTAGTTGAAAATGCTAAGAAAGATGAAGAAAAACTGAGAATCCTTGCTGCCGAGTGTTTCGTGTGTGTGTTTTCCTCTCAAAGTGGTGTTTCCCCCTCTAAAATAGGTTTAGACTTCCTTTTATACGATTTGGGGGTGTGTAGGGCCGTCAATACCTTGTCCCGAATAAAATAGGAGAGTACTCTGTCACCCGGCGTCCAGGGTAGCGCGTTACGCTAGCCTTGGCGCTGGCCTGTTGGCCTAAAAATTTTGGAATTGTAATTTGCGCCCCAGGCAGCGCGATGCGCTGGGCTATTTTCGCCTTTGGTTCTCTTTTTGCTTCAAATCGTACACTTTCGTCCTACATTGCCTCAGGTGACTCCTACATATAAAAAAACCACGAATTAGAATAAAGTATTACATTACACATGCCAAATCTACGGAATATGAGTAAAATGCGAGGCAATATGTATATAAATATACTTACTTTAAGCCGAATATCAACACCTCACACTTAAACTCTTGCTCGCCCTCGAGCAATAAAACCTTCAACTACACCCCAACAACTATGTATTAGCGAACTATAATCAAGGTAAAGTCAATTTTGAAAAATAATATTTATGGCTAAATCACAACCCCTAAACTTATGGGTTTTAACCACTCATGATAAAGTTAAATAATTTCACAAGCATTGAGTAGTTGAAAATACTAAGAAAGATGAAGAAAAGCTGAGAAACTTGCTCCCGAGTGTGCCGTGTGTGTGTTTTCCTCTCAAAGTGGCGTCTCCCCCTCCAAAATAGGTAAAGACTTCTTTTTATACGAGCTGGGGGTGTGTAGGACCGTCAAAACCTTATCCTGAACGAAATAGGAGAGTACCCCGTCACCCAGCGTCCAGGGTAGTGCGTCACGCTAGCCCTGGCGGTGACCGGTTGTTCTCAAAAATTTGGAACTGTAATTTTTCTTCTTTTGTTCTCTTTTTGCTTTAAATCGTGCACTTTCGTCCCACATTGCCTTCAGACTCCTAAACATAAAAATACCACGAATTACAATAAATTATTACATTACACATCCGGAATCTATGAAATATGAGTAAATTGCGAGGCGATATGCATATAAATATACATATTTTAAAGCCGAATATTAATACCCGAAAGGTGATTCAAGGTAAAGCTGCATTTCATTCGTAGGCATTGAGTCATCTTCTTATTTTTTATTGTACTGTTTCTATTTTTCGGACAATATTGTATTTCTTTCAGAACAGCGTATGTAGTAAACTCTAGAGGCTCATGTACTTGTGACTCTACATCTAGGGATGGTTTGCATTAGATGTTGGTTCTAGACTTGTTATGTTTATCTCCAAATTGCTTTTATGCTATGTTATTATTCTGCCGTTAGTCATTTATTACAGTTCTTTCGTATTTTACAGTTGTGTGTTGGCTTACCAAGAAAGCGGTATTAGACGCCATCACGACCCTGATCAATTGGGATTTAGTGTCGTGATAAAAAGGAAAGCAAAATCCATAAAGATATCAATACTCCTATTTGTTAATCTTTGTTTTATTAACTTCATGAGTTTTATTTTTTTGAATAAATAATTTTAGTTTTGTTCTTTTTATTTTTTTGACAAAGGAGATATTTAAATTATACTACGCGTATGCATCTTTGTTGGAAAGATAAGCACACATATTCAACAACATATATGATAATTTGAAGCATCCTTCCGAACAATTGAAATGGTCACCCCCACACAGTTTTCGCCTTTAGTGTGGGGGGTATATTTGGACCTTTAAAATTGTTCAGGGGTATGTTAGGTGAACGGATGGTATATTTAGACTATATCCAATAAATTGGGAGCTGGTTTGAACCTTTTTCATTATTTTATTCATGTCTAATTAGGTTTGTAATCAAAATTATATAGTAATGAATTCTTTACATTCTAAAAGTAGGTTTTGTTATAAATAGGGTACTGCTACCTATTTTTCTTAGGTTGAGGAGTATTTTCTGTGTTACTTTGTTTTACATTATTGTTTTATTAGTTTGTTTAAAAAAGAATTATTTTTAATATTTCTTTAATTAAAATTTTTTGTAGCTGCACGGATGATAGTGAGTTTAAGACCACAAGTTCAAAAAAAAATTAATTAAACTTTGTGCTAAATCAAAATGCGAAAAACAAAGTGAAACGGACGAGTAGTACAATATAAGTTCAGATTATTGAGATAGTGAATAAAAGCTTTCTACCTCTCTAATTTGTAAGACTTCTTCTAAATAATTATTGTTCAATATTTTATTTGTGCGTAAATTATGTTTGATCCTTAATCCTTTTCAAATTGTTATCAGATCAGAGCTTTCACTAACTTAAACTAAATATCGAAAGATGTGTAATAGTTAGCTTGATGATTACACCGAAGAGTAGTCGATTCGAGCTGTAGTTGATTACTGAAGTTTTAACTAATTAAGGCACTGCATTGTGTCATAAACTGATTATTTCCTTTCGTTTAATTGACTATATCATTATTCGTCTTGTTTGATTAACTGCATGTATTTAATTTGTTGTCTGTTTTCGCAAATTGTCAATGCATTTCATTGATCCTAAAACTTAAAAAATATACACAACTACACATAATACGGGAACAAGCGCCAATGCACCTTTTGAAAAACAACCCCTCTAATAGCATGCTCCGCCAAATTTCTAAAATTATTTTGACAAGTGCTCTTCTAAAAAGTGCTATTTAAAAAATTACTTTTGATGAGAATCACTTTGTGTTTGACTACTTAATTTGTAAAGTACTTTTAAACAGCAGGTATTATTTGACCAAACTTTTAAAAAGTGTCTCTATTTGTATTTGTCTCAAAAGTGCTTTTTATAAAAGTACTTTTGAAAAGAAGTTGCATTTTTTCTGTTTCTCCAAAACGCTTATGCTTCTACTTAAAAGTATTTTATTCCTTCTAAAAGTTTTGTCAAACACATTAACTTTGGGAAAAAGTACGTTTGGCAAAAAAGAAATACTTTTGACCCAAAAGTAGCTTGGCCAAACATGCTATTAATGGGTATGCGTTATGAGTGGATCATCAGATGGACTGCGCAACTATGAATCCCCATGCTTTTTCGTGTTCATGGGTAAACCCATATTAATGCACCCTTTAGTTTAATTTAAGTATCTTTTATGTTTTTAAAATTATTATTTTTGTCATTATCCAAAATCTCAACCACGGAGTCGCGATGATGCCTAACTTTCGCCAGCTAAGAAAGCCAATACTAAACAAATATTCAATTTAACAATTTAAAAGTAAATGATTAAGAATATAAGTCTGGAATACTTTGTAATATATTAATCTGAAACCAACGCAGTATAGTGTAAATCCAGAATCTAGCGTCACAAGTACATGAGCTGCTAAAAGTAATATAAACAAGATCTGAAATAAAATTACAACTGTCTAAAATGAAATAAATAATATAGAAGATAAGAAAGGGACTTCAGGGTCTGCGAACACTCTATAGCTCTACCTCAAGTCTCCTGATAATACAGTCCAAGAAAATCTCTACTAAGCGTCGTTGGGACCAACAACAAGATTTGTACAAGAAATGCAGAAGTGTAATATGAGTACAACCGACCCCATGTACCCCGTAAGTGCCGAGTCTAACCTCGACAAAGTAGTGACGAGCCTATAACAAGACACTCATTAAAAATCCGTATGAGTATAAGTAGAAAACAATAACGGAATAGAGAAACATCAATTAATAAGAAACACATAACAAGAAATAAATAACAAAGGGCCCCAGAATATCATCTATGCTCAGTTTACAACCCAACACTGAAACGGGACCAACATCCCAGAATAATCATAATATAACATCTCTGTTGCGGCGCGCAATAAGATCTACATACACACACACACACACATACACATTTATATATATATTACTACTGTTGCGACGTGTAACCCAATCCCACATACAATATCAATACCGTTGCGGCGTACAGCCTGATCCCAAATATCATATCAATATCCGTTGTGACATGCAATCCTATCCCAAATATCATATCAATATCTATTGCGATGTGCAACCTGATCCCACATACAGTAGTAATACAACAAATAACTACGGCTTATCTCACAATGTACGTATAAGGAACCAAAACGCACAATTATTCTAAAACAGTCCAATACAATAATTCAAAGTAAAATAGAAACAAGTAAGGCAATTGAATAACTAAATACATAAGACAGGTAAAAAACGACTAACTAATAACATATAAGAGCATAGAACAAGTAAAGGCGGTTAATAAATGAAGACATGAATACGTGAAAAACCGGTAGCAAATTGAAGTGTATAACAAAAACAATATGAAATAAACAAGGACATGAAGCAATTAAAATATGTAACAAGTGGTAACATGAAATAAATAAAGGCATGAAGTAATTGAAGACAAAAAATTAAGTAGCCCGCCCTGCATGCTTAACCCATGACAACACATTTACACTCGTCACCTTGCATATACTCCGTCCACACACACAAATCAAGTAGCAAATAGAACAATCAAATGCTATTTCCCTGAAGTCAAGGTTAACCACGATACTTACCTCTTTTCCGAATCAAATCAACAATCAACCACTGTTTTCCTTTAGGACAAGCATCCAAACCAACCGTATCTAGCCAATTATCATTCAAACAATCCAAAACAAGTTTTAAAAACTACCCACGAATGATAAAGGTTCAATTTTGACTTTGAAAAAGTCAATCCCGGGCTCACGTTGTCATGACCCAAAACTCACTATAGGCTGTGGTGGAGCCCAACGTCGTCGTTAGGTAACCCAACGGTGAACCATCTAAGTAATTATTCATTTTATTACTTTTGAAAATATGAGTTTTATTATATAGAGAATTTAATGCATTTAAAATCATGAATACATACAATATTAGTAAGATTTAAAATAAAAAGGTGACAATATTGATGCAAAACCATTTACATCTACTAGAATATTTCATAACCCGATGTCAAAAGTGCATGAGCATCTACTGGGAAGTACAATAATAATACATCTATCTGAAATGTAAAATAGATAGGATAACATAAATAAAAATGATGGAGAGACTCTGTGCGATGCAGATTATATCATGGGATGCAACTCACCTTAAAGTCCCCTAAATAGTTGCGCCCTTGCACCCAAATGACCATCAGAGATATACTTGCACAATAAGTATAAAAGTGTAGCATGAGTACGTAAATCAACGCGTACCTAGTAAGTATCTAGTCTAACCCCGGAGAAGTAGTGACGAGAGGTCGAAATTGACACTTACTAGTGGTCCAATAAATCAATAAAATAAATCATAAACTAATATGAAACACAACAGTAGTAATGAGGTAAGAACTCTATCTAACATAATCCTCCAACCCGATGACAACATAAATTTCTCAAATCTCATGTACTATCTCAACAAATAGAAGAATCAAAGACTACCTCAAATGGGTAAGGAATATCTAGCGCTATCTCAACAAATAAGGCATCTCATGTAACTGACAGATCCTAATCAAACGAGGAATCTCATGAATATTCTGACTCCTAGCGGTATTTTGCACAAGTTATGCCGAGATTGTACGATCCAATCCAGAATAGTGTGTACACTGTTGAGGGTCGACCGGCACGAACCATAGATGCATCTCAATATGCTGTCGAGACGTTCAGTCAAATCCACAGGAAATGAAGAAACTTATCGAATTACGGGTCACGTATTTGCAACATAAGAACAGGAACATAAAATAAGCATAATTGTTACTAGCAATCGGATATCCCTCCAAATGACTCAAGGTATCAAGATTCGTCTCAGCATGATCTCTAATCAAATTACATTCATATGTTTGGGTAATTAACTAACAAGTTGAGTTTAGGTAATACAAATATCGCATGCCGATGGCGAACAATCCAGGAGACTTATCTCGCTCCAAAATTCTGTAACCGGCTGCAACGCCTCCCTAACACCTCATACCGATGCCGAACAATCCAAAACTAATCAAACAACATGCAAACCAATCAAACTATACTCCAATACTCGTAATGTAATAATTTATAACAATTCTCAACTTCGCTCGAAAAGTCAACAAAGTCAACCCCTAGGCTCACGTGCCCGGATTCCGAAACTTTTCGATGATAAATATTACCCATAACACTACAAACTCAAATATATAATTTATTCCTAATTCCATGTCCAATTTCGTGTTCAAAATCAAAATTTACCATTTCTAGCTTTTATTACTATAACCCATAATTTCTACAAATTTGCATGTTTAAATCTATATATAACTCATGTATTAAGCTCACTTACCACATGATGGATGATGAAATGGCACATCAAAATTTCCCCAAGCTCGGCTCCCATGGAATAATTGAGATAAAATGACCCAAAATCCGGCTTTCCAAACTTATACACTGTCAGGCGACCCTTCATCACGAATGCGACACTCCCCTCGCATTCGCGAAGCACAACCAACACCGCTCCAAAACTCTTCTTTGCGAACGTGAAGCTCTACCAGGAGACCCTTCGCGAACGCAACACCATATACGCGAACGCGAAGTCCAAAATCTCCAGGCCTAGCTTTTCCCCTTCACGAACGCGAATCTTTTCGCGAACGCGATGCACATCTATCCCATACCTTCACGAACGAGATGAACAAATAATCCTCCAGCTCAATTCCTTCTTCGCGAATGCGAGCACCCTTCCGCGTTTGAGAAGAACAAAACCAGAACCAGCAACAACAACAGCCAAACATGGAGAAATGATCCGAAACCATTCCAAAATGTACCCGAGGCCCCGAGACCCCGTCCAATCATATCAACTTGTCCCAATAGCTTATCCAAAAGCTTGAAATGCCATGAATAACATCAAAACCACGAATCGACAATCAAAATCATTCTTTTAACTTTCAAACATCAAACTTTGTTGAACACATCTGAATCACACTTAGACATTCTGGAATGACGCCAAATTTTATGTACTAGTCACAAATCACAGTACAAACCTATTGCAAGGCTCAAAATCCCAAACAGATATAAATAACACCAAATCCACTTCATATCAAACTTAGGAAATTCTAAAAAAAATTTAAATGCCAATTTTCCACAATAAGCGCCGAAACACTCCCGGTCTACCCGAACTCACTCCGAACATACGCCTAAGTCCAAAATCATCATGCGAACATATTAGAGCCTTTAAATCTCGATTCCGAGCTCGTTTACTCAAAATTCAAATCTTGGTCAATTCTTACAACTTAAAACTTCTAAATTGAGAATTATTCTTCCAAATCAACTCCGAACTCCTCAAAAACTGAAATCAACCACGGGTGCAAGTCATAGTACATAAAGTAAAGCTACTCAAGGCCTCAAACTGCCGAACGATGTGACAAAGCCCAAAATGACTGGTTAGGTCGTTACATTCTCCCCCACATAAATATACGTCCATCCTCGAACGTGCCAAGAACCGTTCCTGAGTTGTCCAAAATTACTGTTTAACACCTTGTGCACCTACCCATGCTACCACAGCTCATATGAGCACATTAGCTTGAACCAGACTAAAGATCCTTCCAACTACCTTAGCCTTTAAGCCTTATAAGGAAATTCCAACATCTGGAATTCTCTACCATGCCTGATTCCAACACACGAACACCGTATCAATCTCGACACACTGAACCAAAACATGATCTTTGCACCCATGCTGCCATCATACGATACACCACATAACTCATTTTCCATAGTAACTTCCACCAACCACAACAACTGCAAATTCATGAATCGGTTGCCTATAATATACCTAATAACACATGGAGGTCATGTTCCAACTCTCGCAATATTTCAATGATGAAGTAGATGTGTAGAAACACATAAACACCCGCCAAATCAATAATCCATGGAGTCTTTCCGCTTGGAAGGAACCGCTCACTCTGAACTGTTAGTGACATTTTCCACCCCAACATATATTATATGAATTTGATTGCACTGATTTCAGGTCCAACAACCTCGTCTCGCCCAGTACAAGCCGCTCATGCAATAAGCTGCCTGGAACACAGACTAAAATCTCATACGACGCCATCAATGCGCCAACAATCTACAACTCGAATATGACCAATAAGGAAAGATGAACTCTGGTAAAGAACTACTCCATACGCATAACATTCAAATCAACTAGACAATCGCCATGAACTATTCACAAGGGTAAGAAACGAAACACACAAAATAAGTATAACACACCCAACATGTTATTGTTGCGACGTGCAACCCAATTTATACATCATACCCGTGGCGTCATGCTACCCGATCCACACATAACAATCGATAAGGAAATACCTACCGAGCCAGAATGCTCATACCCACAAAAGGCCCGAATATCGACGACGAGCACGCTAAGTGCATTACCATAACCCTAGGGAGTCGGATAACGTCATGCACTACAAAAGCCAAGCACGACTAAGGTGCATTAAACAACCAATATCTCGAGAGCCATCTCGCTCATATAATACCACAACTACACATGGCCACAACACACGTATGAATAATCAAGTTGTGTCACAACCTATATGGCATAAGAGAGTAACACATTAATAGACAACAACAAGAATAACATCCACTAAAGACGATTCTGATCATCCCATAATGGGACAATAACCTTCCAAAGATCCACAATGACCGTATTCATGACACATACGATCAACCGTCAAATCCAAAACAAATTCCACAGTCCGCAACGAAAGAAATATAGCATTTCTGTGACTTTAACAACTCACAAATCAACGACAGTACCAAAATCTTCAGACCTGACTTCAATCTCTACCATTTAAATAACTGGCACGTCACACTTACACAATCATCTCATGGGAGATACCCCCAAACCTTCCGTACTGGGTAGAAAAATCTTCACATCTGTGGCTATTAACCATACTATTACTGCAATTAAGAATCCGTATATCAATACACAATGCCTCTTCCACATAACATTATTCTCAAGCAACATAAAATAGCACCAGTATACTATGAACATTTGAAATCTCCCCCCTCTTCTCCGAGCGCGTGACATTCTTATCAAAACTGAACCGCAACCTTGATCCTCAACTTTCAATTTTTGTATCGCTCACTACACCTATCATGCTGCTACATGAGAGTACAAGAATTTCATCATAACCCCTGAACCACTAGTAGAATAAACACTCCATCGGTTAAAAACCTTTCACTTAACTAATTTTAGAAGAACAACTGCAACACGCAACCAAATTCCCGTAATCACAGAAAATGCAAACCTCAAGTCGTGGTCTAAACCGCCATAACTCTTTTGGGATTTATTTACACATAACAGATCCATCAGAATAAAATACCCCCAAATCAATCAAATTATGGTGGTTGTCACGCCGACACGTACAACTATGAATCGTATGTACAGCCTTACTATACCGAAGGAACCGATCATTTCCACAACCATGCTGATTCAAACCCCTACTAACTGACTCAACTTCTTCTGATTTACTCTTGACTTGCCTTCGAAATAATAGCTCTATGCAAACACACAACGAACCCCAAACAACACTCATCCTAAATGACCCGAATCATGAGACCACGTAGTCTCAATGCCTATAAGCCATTTTATACCCTCATCATGCACTCAATAGTATCTCCAACTGATACACTCATTCTGAAAGACCTTTTACGAATCCGAAGTTGTTTCTCCCATTTCTCTAACACTGCACCGCAGACCCGATGATAACATAGAAATTCTCCAAGTGCCCTTCACACTCTGCTGCAAAACCCAAATCCTTAGGCACCACACTTAAATTATTGAGCCCATTAGAACCATTGTTAAGAGTCGCCCAATCCAGCCTTTTCCCGAATATATAGCTGGAAACCAGTTCTCCGTCAGCACATGAATACCCCAAAAGAAGTAATCAAATGAATCTCTTTTCCTGCACATTACCTTCATGAAGAAGTATCAAATCTGGGTCATTTCAAAAAATTCCCACATCAATAAGGTGAAATTGTAGCATACAACAATCAAATTCCTTGCTCGACATAACTAATTCACCAATGTACCGATTACCCGATACTTCTAAGGCACATAACCACGCCACCCAATTGTAGGTGGTAGGCTCCCCCACTTAACTTTAAGCCACAATCGCATAAATCCATAAATCACAATAACTCATCCTTCTCGATTACCATGATTTTCCACCATCACTCCACCAAAATTCTCGCAATCTCCTGTTAAGCTTTTCATAACATAACTCGAATTATCATCCCCAAATGTACACTCGACCCCCTGAACGCTACACCATCTTCTTCAAGCGATCCCGACTCACATCGTAGTACATACTTCATGTTGGATAGAAAATAGAATTCTTCATAGGATCTTTACTAGAAATCATGCAAATCCTAACACCTCATAAGAGATAGCCCACCCGTGTAACCCCATATCGATATCTTCCAACGACATTTCTTTGATTACAGCCACTACGAAATCAGTTAATCCTCCTGAGCCCACACTCACCCACCAGCCGAAAACGCCCGTTCGTTTCCTTTAACATCTAATGAAGGTCTAATGAGACATTCAAAACTCAAAGTCATACTGCATCCCAAGAAAAAATCTTTCCGTCAATTCCAAACTTCCGATGCACAAAAGCCACCATCTTAAACGAAATACACAGACTTGGTCCCTTGTTCACCATGACCATAATCGCACCAAGCTTTCTCAAAGCATGTGGCTATCCCACCACAAAATCCATAGGATACGCTAAAATTCTCAATCTGAGTTAACCATCTTCCGAAGCAAACTACTCGACCTATGTTACTCATAGGTGACACTCGGAGAATAACCTTCTCACCTCCATGTAAGACACATCTCGAACCTTTCAGTCTTTATAACTCTTTTGCTTGGACTGAGCTGTGCGAAGTCACTCCTAAATCACCTTAACCTTTTCCAAAGCATCAGGGACCAATTCAGTGCCCAACAATCTAACCTCACCAGGATCAAATCTACCAACCGGTGAATGACACCGCCTCCCAGACAAGGCCTCGTCAGAGCCATTTGGATGCTCGACTGATAGTTGTTGTTGCAGGTAAAATTTGGTAGAGGTATGAACTAGTCCCATTGTCCCCCGAAATCCATAGAGCATGCTCTCAATATGTTCTCTAGAATCTGAATAATACGCCCGGGATGCCCGTCCATCTAAAGATGAAACGCGATACTCAACTCGACCTGCATGCCCAATTCACGCTACATGGCTCTCCAAAAATATGATGTGAACTCATGCCCCTGTCATAAATAATAGAAATAGGCATGCCATGTAGGCGGATAATCTCCCAAATGTAAATATGAGCCAGCCTCTTTGAAGAATAGAACGTCATCACCATAATGAAGTGTGTGGACTTAGTCAGCTGGTCCACAATAACTCAAACTACATCATATTTCCTCAAAGTACATGGTAAGCCTACCACAAAATCCATTGTAATTCGCTCCTACTTTCACTCTGATATATCCAATCTCTGAGTCAACCCACTTGTACTTTACCTGTTGATAATTCAAACACCGAGAGACATGACTGACTATATCTTTCTTCATATTCGCCACCAGTAGTGCTATTGCAAGTCACGGTACATCTTCGTGACACCTGGGTGAATGGAATAGTGCGAAATATGAGCCTCCTCAAGGATCAAGTCTCTCAACCCATCCATATTTGTAACACAAATCTGTCCTTGAGGCCATATAACACCATCATCTCCAATCACAACCTCCTTGGCACAACCCAGCTTCACTGTTTCTTTCAACACCAATAAGGGATGATCATCAAATTAGAGAGACGTGACATGCTCCAATAATGATGACTGTGCCACAATACAAGAGAGAACCCAACTAGGCTCCAAAACATCCAACCTCAGGAATCGATTGGTCAACACTTGAACATTCATAATTGTTGGCCTCTCTACTACTGATAAATATACCAAATTGTCCATGCTCTCTCTTCCTAGTCAATGCATCGACCACTATATTGACCTTTCCCAGATGATATAGTATGGTGATATCATAGTTTTTCTGTCACGACCCAGCCTCGAGCCGCGACAGATAACCGACACTATGTACCGATCATCATTAAGATTGCTGATAATCTACTCATCATGAATATAAATAGATAGATTGAATAAGCATAAGCATGGATGATAAGAATTGTATAATCTGGAAAGCCGACAAGGCTAAGACAAGCTGACATATAAAAGAATACTAACTACACAGGTGCATATCTACATGCCTCTAGGAGTGCTTAACTGAAAAAGTACTAGACGAAACAGGACCCCGTCATACCCAAACTAGCTGACTGTACACATACCAAAAGATAAGTAACTCCGAGAGTAAGCAGAGTGACTCCACCAACTGGTGGATGGCCTACTGCTGTGGCTCAAATGTTGATCTATCTGTACCTGCGTGACATAAAATGCAGCGCCACGTAAGGGACGTGAGTACGATATCAAATTATGTAGGGTGGAAAGCATATGTAAAGCACACTAAAGTATGACTGTAAGATTGAAATTAGAATATAAGCTGAAAGCTAAACAAAGGTCTGAACTAGCAACTGATCTGGAACTGTACTAAAGTTTAAGCTGAAATTGTGCTGAAACTGAACAACTATATGTACCTATCTGGCGTTAAGGGTTATATCCAGTAACTGTAAAACTGAAATATGCAATGCAAACTGTAGCTATATACGCGTACACAACATGCATGACTGGTGTTATGGGCTATATCCTCCCCAGAAGGTAAATATATAATCAATAGGCTCAACTAGTGTTATGGGCTATCTCCCCCAGCATATAATCAATAGGACTCGCTAGCGTTATGGTCTATCTTCCCCAGCATATAACCAATAGGCTTCGCTGGTATTATGGTCTATATCCTCGCAGCATAATCAATATAAGTATGTATGAGGCATAACACATGTGGCAACATCATATGGACTCAAGAGATCATGAAGGAAACCATAAACGCAATCACAAACATAATCTGACGCTCGTCGTATATAAGTTGGACATAGGGGACTATCTCCATTTTACTAAAAAATTGAGTATTTACATGAGATACTAAGGCTAATTAACTCATTAGGATCCCTTTAGAACCAAGGAACCCAAGATTTGTCCAACTCTTCAAATTTGCAAACCTTTTGGCAGAGTTTCCCCTAAAACTAGATTATCCCTAAAAATAACAAAAATCACCATAATATACCCGGGAATGGATACATAAAAAATATGATAACATCAAACTAAAGGAGATCCAGTTATCTACAATAGTGTCAAACAATCGACAAAATGTAATTGTGAATGTAATGTCGACTCATAGTAACTAACTTGTGACATGAAAGTCTAAATATGATTTAGGAATAATCTAAGCATCAACACATGACACTCAAGCTTGTATAATCTTAAATGATGCTTTTAGGATAATATGGGGGTTAGGTATACATAAAAACATCAATGGAACGGAACAAACGGAAATCTGGAAGGCATAGGCCAAATGGGCGATTCACCCTTTTTGTTTTTGTTGTGTTTTGATGTTTCAACCTAAACTAGTTTCTTCAATACTTTACATATGGAATTGGATATTATACAAGGATACAATACATGCTAAAATTTTCCTTGAAAAACTATTTAAAGATCAAGAAGAAAGGCTAGAACATAGCTAATCCAAATCATATTGAAAACGAAACAAAAACCCTACATACCTCTTGTGTTCTTGCTTCCAAACCTTGTTGCCTTTGATCCACACCCTTAATTATTATTGTATAACTAAAATAAATATGTGACAAGCTTCTTTATACATGAAGCTCTTTCGAAAACATGAGTTATAAGGATAAAGAGGGATGACAAAATCTTACCTATATCGTAAGGATCACATTGATGTTTTCGCGTCTTGATTTTGGGTTGCAGATGATGGAATTGCTTCAAAACCCTATGGATGTATTTAGGATGTCTAGAGAGACTTTTATGTCTGATTTTTGTTGAAATGAGCCTAATAGATGATGGCTACAACTTTATATATCAAGATAGTTTTCAACTGACCTTGTGGGTCCCAAAGGGAGCTGCTTGCGTAGTCTCGTAAAAACGCGAATATCTCTCTACTCCGACGTCGTATCGATGAAAGGTTTAATGTATTGGAAACTAAAATCATAGATATTATATTTTGTGGGTGTAAAAACCAATAATTACAAGTACATTGAGGAAAAATATCAGTAACATTAGACCTAAACGTTAAGTAAAATTATGAACGTAACTTGCGACAACTTTTGTCGCCTTTTGTTTCATAATGCATTTGACCTCAAAACTTAACACAAGAATATAATACGACTAAAATACCTCATAATATCACTCTTTATTATGTTAATCACCCTAGTATCACCCCAAAAGTACGGGTTATAACATTCCCAAGTTGTCGTTTCGACAAAACTTATTTTCTTTGATTTGTTTAGCTTCTAAACCTTCCAACCCTCTTGGTACTTGTAGTTCATAATGTTAAATATTTGAAACCTAAAAAGTAACATGATTAAATTACTTTATATACTTTCAAATATGATCTAATTTCCGAGCATACATCAAATGACTTACGACGTACTTCTACGTACGAAAACATGGGGTATAACATCATTCACCCGTTTGGAATATTCGTCCTTGAATGATGACTTATATGCTATCAGTATCATAACCTACAACTCTTACGAATACTTTTATAATGTCCTTTCCATCTAGGAAACTGTTCTAGAAATAAATCCAAAGGTCGGGGCATTCCCCCCTTTAGGCCTCTTTCTCACACCACGACCTGCGTTAGGAATTCTTCCAATATCGTAACTGTTGCTACCTTCTGTCATGCAGCCTGTACGAATTTGTCCTTGTACGCACACCTATGCGACTCTGCTCTCCTTTTTCCTCCAGCTTTTATCCACTCTCTATAAGCCTCACTTGTTGAACATATACTGAACTATAATAAGATGTCCCTCTGGGCATCTATAGGTGTACTGAAGTTCTTCGCTTTGTACTTTGTCAAACTTACGACTACTGCTATATTTTATTTCATAGCCTCATTTATCTATTCTTATGGTATTACTGTATCTAGGTAGGTCATATTATACCATAACACTTACTTTAGTTTATTATTATCGAGTTCAGCTACCCAACCCCAGGTTATTCTCTCCCTGCTTATCCTTTATGTATAAATCTAAGTCGTTTAATGCTTCCTCATTCTGTTCATCTTAAGAATAGCATCCTAATATCATCTCATACTTTTGAACTTTTATCCATATATTGTTGATTCACCTTAATGTTGATCTATAATGTACCACTGATAACTTGAAGCCTCTTACGTAATATATTATCACTAGGGCTCACATCTCATCGGGGAACATCTGAAGTTATTTTCGTGCTCCACCTAGGGATGATACTATACTTTAATAATAGTTTCTTATAGCATCTCAACGTGATTCATCTTATGGGGGTATTCTAATCTAGTGCAATTCATGAAATTCCTTCTCTTTGAATCATTACTCAATCGAAGGCCTAAACATCATCCTCTTATCATTTATCATAATTGCACTCTTATTCTATTACCGGGGAAACATTCCATCTCTTCTAAGTGCTCCTAGGCTTTAAACTCCTTCGAGTTCATTCAGAATATACTGGACTTTCTATAACTTACGGAAACTATAAGCTCTCTTGTTTTGATGGGTTGAATCCCGAGGTCTTACCTATTCTCGTCACCTCCTCACTCACCTTTTCTTATCATTAACTGTGGTCTACCTAATACCTTGTTGCTCTACCATACTTTATCTTGCAACCTACACGTATCTATTTATACTACTCACAGCCTTCATTTAATCTTGCTAGCACCATGGATTTCCCTACTTTATTCTATAACTTCAAGCGAGACATCATATCGCCTCTAACTCTTATTTACTCTCGTAACTAGACCTCTCAGTACATGCAAACTATAGGTTGGAAGATATGATACTGACAACACCACCATAATTTTTGGATACTGAATCACGTCGCGTCTAACCCTCTATTTGAAGTCTAAACTATTCACAACCTTCTGTACTTTAGTATCTTGTACCCTTCTTCACCTTTACCTTACTTACCTTTAAATCTCGCATCGTATCTTCTGTCGCTCTTGCTTGAGATTCTATCTCTGTCTGCCCTCTACTTCTATTTTCCTTACTCAAGTGCTAAGGGAAATGCCTGAATACATGCAATGTCCCCACCCGACTACATAGTTACATTCATACACTCATTTAGTAAGTGAGGACCAAGTCCCGCTACATACCTGTGCACTATGTCCTCCATGTATGATACAACTGCATGAGCAAACCTCGCCAATGAATTAAATCGGAGGTTGTATTCTGCAACACTCATACCCCCATGTCTGAATGTCAGGAACTAAGCCCATCATGCTCTACATGTCTTTGTAGTAAGTAATGGTGGAGGAATGCCTCTTAGAACTCCCGCCATGTAGCTGGAGCATCATTTTCTCCCATAGACAACTCCCAAGTGGTATACCAACCTGCTGCTAGATAATGTAATCTATATGATGCCAGTTCAATTGACTCTCTATCTGTGACATGCATAACTCTGAGGGCTCTAGCTACTCTGTCTAGGAAATCCTAGGGATCCTCTACTATATTAAATCCCGTGAAAATTGGAGGCTCTAATTTGTAAATTATGAATTCTAGAACCTGTATCGACACCCTGAAGACTAGTATGTTACTGTCTAGCTTGAGTAGTTGCAATGCTAGTCAACAATATGATGGCCTCCCTCACGTCGTCATTTTGAGAAGCCAGAGGTACGATAGTTAGAGCACCCCTAACCTTTCCCCGAACAGACAGAGTCTGTGAAGCTTCGGATGTGTAATGACCCGGCCGGTCGTTTCGAGAGTTATAGCCTCATTTTTCCCATTTCTACTTCTTTTGTGTTATTCAGCTGTATTATGTTATATCAGGTTAGTGGGTTCGAGTCCGGAAGAAACTCGGAGTAAAATGAGACACTTAGTCTCATAATTGAAAAAACAAAAAACAAATTGAGTTAGAAAAGTGGACCGGATATGGAACTATGCGCAAACGACTGCGGATTTAAATTTTGATTATTCCAATAGCTCCGTATAGTGATTTTGGGCTTAGGAGCGTGTCCGGAATATTATTTGGAAGTCCGTAGAGGAATTAGGCTTGAAATTCCGAAAGTTTTATTTTTGAGAAGTTTGAC